>WEIV01020401.1:26192-43980 GCA_013390005.1 Calyptomena viridis
ACTGGGAAGGGAAAAAAACCTCACCTGTAAGTGGGGTATCTCAGAAAGCTTTCAACTTCATGCAGATAAATAAAGAAGATAAATCTCTGAGAAAAGATGGGTGATGGGTGGACAGAAATGAAAACTCATAGTAAACTCAAAACTGTGGTGGTGACCTCTAGCATTTTCACTCTGCAATCTGTATTATACTACAGCCACAAACAAGCTTCTGTGTTATTCGTGCACATACACCTTCAACTATTGTCTAACATAATATGTTACATACAGTGAAATGCAACAACAGTAAAAGTCAATTTACCTCCTCTCCCTTTCATACTCACCTCTTCGCGGTCACGCTCATCTTCATTATGATCCTTGCGACTACGTGTTGAAAAAAGAGCTCGTTTTCTTACACTAATCTGCTTATGAGGTGCCTCTCGCTTGCTGGTATTTCGGTGCCCGTTGTTATTACCCAAACTGGCATCTTGGTGTCCGTGACTAGTAGAACGATCACTGCTGTGGTCATGATGGTGCACATGCAAGTGAGATGCATCATGTACATGATCATGTTTATGAACACGATTGTGCTCATACTGGTCACTGGGATCATGATCTGGGGCATAATCCCATGTAGCATCTCCTGAAGTTTCAGTGATCTTCTTTTGTTTCTTCTTCTGTTTCCGTTGTTTCCTTTCTGGCTGATCCTGAGTTGTGTTTGTCTCTGTTGAAGGTTCATGGTTCTGTTCTCCATGTTCACGATGACTAACTGAATCATTCCGAGAATGGTGTGTGCCATTATGGTAATGGCGATGTGGACGAGAGTGGTGATGATGGTGATGGCGACTTTGGTCATGAATGTGTTTGCCATCATCTTTCATTGATGGCACTACTGCGTCTCTCTCAGGGTCACACTTATGATTTCTCTTTGCAGACATACCAATCATGGTTTGGTTTTCTGAATCTGAGTGGCTGCGAGGATGGTTATGAGAACGAAAATGCTTTCCTTCCTGTACTTCTAAAGCATATAAGTGAGAAACATGATCATGGCCAATATCATCATGATTTATCATTACTACTTTTACCTCTCCTAAACCAAGGCTTATTAACAGTTTTTCCAGGCCAAAAAAAGATAATCTTCCATTTTCACCGTAACAATCAAAAATCTTTTCAATGTAGTATTTTTGTTCATTTTCAGCTTCCAACGTTGAAAATTTACTCGGCATAGATTCTGTTCCTCCACTCTGCAAGTATGACTCATTTGAGATCTGATAGTCATTATGGTAGTGTCCACGATCCTTTTTAGGACCACTGTTATGTCCATCCCCATGGCAATGATTGCACTGATGAAAGATAAATGTCAGCAAACAAATGATGCAAAATTTTGTGTGCATGTGTACCTTCATCTCTGTTTCCTACAAGAAACACAAGGGGAAACACTTAGGTGTAAAAGCAATCTCAACATTTGTACTACATACCAGTCTGGTACTTATTTATCCCAATTGAATGACTCCCAAAATTTTTTAGATATTGGCATTAAAAGTATAACAATTGCAGTACTTTTACTGCAGGAATTGTATTAGTGAGCTTTTCTTATCCAACAGTAAGACAGCACCTCTAAAATACACAGAGCCTGTTTTACATACCATACTTAAGAGGAGGTGATAACAAGAAAAAGATTTACAGCATTTACAGTCAGTCATAACAGAACATTTTTGTGTATATTTTCAGAGGCATCTATGCTTGTGATAACCTGTAATATTTAAAATCTTGTTAAAGCCCAGGTTACAGAGAATAAAAATTGTTTTAAAATACTGTATTTTCTTGTTGATGAGACTGATAGGCAGACAATACAGTTGAAATCCCATGCTTCATTTGTTCTCTTTTGTGCTGCTGCAAGACCTCCACTAAACACATACACTGCACAATTCTCTATTTTGAAATTGGCCACTACCAATTTAAAAACAAGCTGCCACTAACCAACTTCAGTGTATTACTTAAATATTCACGTTTTTAGCATTTTTTACTCACGTGGGTTTATCGACTTCAAAGATCTACATGGACATTCATTTAAAAGTAATGTTATATGGAAAACACCTGCTTACGCAACTCAAAAAATATTGCTAATGCTGACACCATCTAACTCAAAGCAGTCAGTACTGATTTTTGGAAATTATATCATCTAGACAATGTCGTTTTCAATTTAGTAAGAAAGTTTCTTACATGTAAGAAACTTACTATTCAACATTAGATCACAAAGAAGACACTGCAAGAGTGCACTTGTGTTTAGAATTTATTATCTTACAAGATATGACAGCTGTCTTGTTTACATCTGCTAGCAAAAAATATACACAAAATTGAAATAATTATTATAAAAGAAACTTAGGAAAAAAAATCCAAGTGTATGTAAAAATGTTATCAAACTAAAAAGCTAAATATAAGCTGAAAACTGTACTTTATGACTTCTGTTTTCTAGAGACTTATTTTGGGTTGAAAATAACCTTTAAAACACATGTTTTCTTTTTAAATAATTACATAAACACTGCCAGGGTTTTCTAGAAACACTTAATTTGTTCTGCTTGGTACCAAGCCAAATAAAATGTGTAACATTTACAACAGTTCTGCTAGACAAATGTAGTAGATAATCCAGCCTCGCTATCAGCAAAGGAGCAGACAGCAAAAAAAAGCAGCACGGAGCTTCCCAATCAATCTGAACAACCACATGATTATTAAGAACAGTTTAATGGGGTTAATTAAATAGAAAAAGGAAAAAAGTATAGAAGTAGGGCTTTTTACACACAACTAGTTAAATTTAGAATATGGCTGATAAGGAAATAAGAGCTGAGAGAAAGGATATGGACAGAAGCTCCATCCCCCCTGTTTTCTGTATACTCTGATTCCACCAAAACACTGCAGCAAATGCAAGGATGTAAGGTAACAGGAAACAGGGCAAGCATGCTTTAGTCTGTTAATGCTGACAGCGGTTTTGGTTCCTTATGTTCATCCTGACTAGAGCTGCCACTGACCCTACATTCACAAAGACACAAGTGACCTGGTGAATGCATCCTAAAATGCTACTGACTTTCAGACAAGACATGGTAAATTCAGTTCTCCTTCCCAAGCCCCTTGCTAACTAAAATGTGCTTCATGAAATCAGCAAGGAAAGTGATTTGCAGCACACCACAAACATTTAAACTCCATCTTAATTTCCTAAAACACCAGCTTGTTGTTTTGTGCTTAAATACTTGCAACCACATTATTGCACACACACAGAAATCTGTACTTACAACAGGTTGGAAGAGAAAAGGAATCAAGAAAAGGAGAGGGCTACCTTCTAATGACTTTATGCAGCAAATAAATGAATCAATACAGAAGACCAGGGGAAAATCTTTCTCCTGTTACCCTCTACAAATAGAAAACATGAAAATTCACTTTTTACTGGAGCTTCAAATGCTTATGAAGTTAAAAAAAGGCAGAACTTTCTTTTGTAATACTGTCCCACTTAAAAACGTAAGATCAGAAGAGTATCTGTCAAATGGAGGCATCTGCATCAAAACTGGTTCTAGGGACATCAGATAGGTCAATGACTAATCATTCTACATTACTGGTTTATTTTTGTAATCAACTGTTCAAGCATCAGTCTGGAATGACTGTAGTTTGTCTCCAGTTCCGTTCCCTACATTCGTTACTGATTTAAGGGCTGTGACAAACTTTTTCAAGTAGTTTAGTATGATGAGTTCATCCCCAAAATTTAATGGGATATTATTTTCATATAGTCTTTTTCACTCACAGGCTCTATTGAAGGCATCCCTAATGTTCTTATAAATACATCACTGGGATTAGTACAGAAACATTAAAAGTATCTCAAACATCTTCCAGAAGCTTTTTCCATTTTCTTTTGAGGAAACAGGTAAGTGCTGGTACTGCTGGAGCAGAATGAAGCAGGTTGCAAATCTTTATCCAAAAGTCACTGGACTGAATCAACCCTCAGATAGTATGACTGCCTGGAAACACCTTTAAATTAAGAACATATGTTCCTTCGTATGGAGGCTGAGACCCTGGACTCTGACTTACAGCATGCCAGGAGACAGAAACATTCTGGCAGTAATCAGGGGTATGACTGCTGACAGATCAAGAGAGCTCCACATTTCTCTGGAAATATGCTGATTTTCATCAACACAGGATTTACAATATTGAACGTTGCTTAATGTGAAGAGCAGGTTCAGGGCCTGGAATAAGTAGTTAAGGTACATGCAAGACAAACGAAAGCCCTGGGAGAAAGACAAACTTGTATCTGCTTGCACGGAAGACAGCAGCAACAGGTAAGTACATGCTGTATAATCTAACACTCTAGCAAACTGTTCAACACTCTTTTTAACTTCAGTTTTTCAGTACTGAAAACAGCAGTGCAAGTTTAGGTAAAATTCAGTTACTCAAAGGATACTATTTTTTGCAGGTAAGACAGCTTTTCTCCCCCTTTGCCACATACTAGTAATAGAACCTGAACAAGTGAAGTCAAATTATTCTCATTTAAACAAGCACAATCCAGACTAGAATATCTCTATCAGGAAATTCATGACTAAAGCATGCTCATAATCCTTTTCACAACCTCATGATCTTTTTCATGTGACTGTCTCATACAATACTACTAATACATTACTTGGAAACTTTAATCATGCATCCCTAATTGTGGTGTTTAGCTTTGAATGGTACCTTTTCTCCATGCCCTAATGGTTAAAATAGTTTGTAACCCCTGATCATAATACATTGCTGAAACACAAGAGATGAGCATTATGAGAACGATTTCAAATTCAAATACTTGTGTCACTATTTTCAATTTAAATAATAATAACCCTAGCAAATATTTTTGATCCTCTATTATACAATATTCTGTATCTGCTATTGCAATTCTTGTTACAGAACAAAGATGCTCACAAAACAAACATACCCATAATAAATTTCAAAAAGAACAACCATAAAGAATTGTTTCTTTTTAAACAAGCTTCATTATTCTCTAGGCAATTATAAATAGCTGTCATGTTTATCCTCTTAGGCAGTATTCGTATTTAAAAAATACTGGAAAGCTGAAGTCCAAATTCTGTACATTTCAGTGGCACAAAACTCTATATAGCCGATCTCAATATAGGAACAGTAAGACTCCCAAATCCCTTCAAGAGAATATATGGAAGGGCAGCCTGAGGCTACACCAAAGTTGAAAAAGATCCTGTCTGTCGCTGCTGTCAGCCTTTGCCTAATTCTGTTCACATGTTTGATTCTCTCCTGCCTCCTCCCCTCCTTCCCTCCACAGCTCCGAGAAGGGTGGGCACCCAGCACTGGGGAGACAGGAAAGGATCTCCTGGACGTTGGTTAGAAAGTAGAGAACCTGTAAAGGGCTGGCCTGGAAATAACAGCACCTGCTACTTTTCACTGAGCTGCTCACAAGAACGAGCCCTTCAGGACACCTCAGGCAGTGGGACAACCTCACCCTAATCCAACGTGCACATGAGGGGAAGACGAACAGTGTGCCCCACCAGTGGGCATTTCAGGAATGGCACACAGGGCAGCCCATTCATCAGTGCAAGCAGCTCACTCACACTAAATGCAGNTCGCCGCATAGGGTGCCCCCCCGGTGGGCATTTCAGGAATGGCACACAGTGCGGCCCATTCATCACTCACACTAAATGCAGCACTGATTACACATCCATACACAAGGCTTTTAAATCAGAGGCTTGAGGTCAAAGAACCTGAGCACTACATAAGCAAAGAGTTACCTCCTCTGCATGGAAAACTCACCGTATCTCTATGCTAAACCACTGTCTGCCTAGGGTGTTTCATCTATTAAAGACACCCCTGGTAATAGTTGGGTTTAGTTTTAGGTTTTTTAAAGCCTTTTTCATTCGATTTCCCCTGGAATCCTGAATCCACAGTGCCTATTATGTCAACTGTTCTTTATATAGTGGAACATAACTTATGTCTGGAAGACTGGAATATGAACATGACTTAGGATGACATCTTTATTTATCACCAACTGCTTCACTGAAACTAGAAAACTAGTTAAACAACTTAAAACAGCAAACTTCAATACAAATAATGTGGTCATAGAAAATGTAAACTCAATTGAAAGCCGCATCATTTTAGAATTTACAACGCACATACTACAGCATCTTTGTTAGTGTACAACACTGAGTAGAATATTTTAAGTGCCCAGCTTTCTTCCCCCAACCCATTTTCCTGTCTGCTCCCAACAATAACCTGAAATATTTGTAAGAGAAATGCACTGATTTCTCCCCTTCCCACACTCCTTCCCAAGTTATTTCAGTTTCTCTCCTCTGTTGTTCAACTTTCCTTCCTTGCTTTCTCTGAAGAATGTTCTGCCCATCTTCACTCCTCTAAGTTACTCATCTTTAATGCCATAGTAAGTAAAGTGCCTTAGCAATATTTCATGGGCAACTAGAAGTTCCACACCAAACACGTGCTTCAGCTAAGGTAAGAGAGAACCCAGAAAGACAGAAGGTGTTAAAAATAAATACAAAGCAATATTCTTACTATACTAAGACATTCTCCCTGTTGAGCACTGAGAAGTTAAGCACTTGTGCAATTCATTCCTATTAAGAACTGCTCAGAGTAACAGTTATTCACTCCAATGTACATGCAGGACAGATGTCTGCAGCCCCCTACCCATCCCAAACTGCAATACTTCATATACATATTTGGTTCAAAAAAAAGCCTGGAATCTGAAAATCCAAATGAAGCTGCTCTTTATTCCCTAAATTTAATGTTTTTAACAAATGCTAGAATACAAAGTCCTATTCATCTACCACACACTTTTAAGATACATTATTTTTTCAAAATATTCATGTGAATTTAATATATTGTTGTTACTGAAAGACATTTTAAGAAAGTCATAAAAACACTTGAATTAAATAACAATCTTTTTTTGTTTCAAGCTGACATTAACTTCTGCATATACAAATGGGAAAACATGCTACAGATCTAAAAAGTTAAAATTAACCATTTCTAACTTTAGTTCTCACCCATCTCCTGTATTTTCTTCCCTCTTCAATTTCAGTGAAACAGGTTTGTGGATTTAAGTAAAACACATTCATTTGAAAACCTACAGCCCAGTAGGAGGGGCACTTTGTAAGAACAGACCACTAACTAATTGATCCAAGCCCTATTTGCTAAGTTAATACCAGATAAGACTTAAAATAGTACAGAAAGCATTTATGCATAACTGAACACACCATGAAAACTTTTAAAAAATCTCAACTGCAGAGTACCTGAAATGTGAAGCCGTACTAGAAAACTATCCTAAACCAATACAGCAGCAAACTACTAGCTCAGTTATTCAGAAAGGGACATATATTTTATTTGAATGGATAAAAAAAAAAGGACAGCCTTCTTCAGTTAGTTATTTATAAGAAATTGCTCTTTCTCACAGCTCAAAAGAATATAAAAACTTCACAAAAGTTGGAAGTTCTATAAGTATTAGTTCTGCTTACAAATAAATATACATTTATAAATATATAAACTGTGTGTAGTCCATAAAACACCTATTAATGCACAAAACCTGTAACAGAGCTAGTTTGCTTTTGTGCCAATGTTCTACTGTTCAATCAGGTTGTATTGAGATACCAACCAGTGCCTGTAACAATGAAGTACTCGGAAAGATGACGCATATACACCTGCATTTTAATATTTCATTTTTCTACTGAAAGTATGCAAATGTTTTGGTTAGAACTAAGGCTGATGTTCAAAAACTATTTTAAGCCAGTGTTGTACTTAAAGCAGCTGTTCTGCCCTCCCCCACTGCCTCATTCTCTCATTCCCATTCCTACAAAATCATTTTTGTATACCAGCACATTTGTTTGCTGATCTGTTCACTGTGCAGCTGTACAACCAGATTCTGCTGAAAAATAGCCTAGAAAAAGAAAAGATTATTTTCAAGACAGATTACTTTTCCTATCTGATTCACTGTGCAGCTGCACAAATACCACAGTCCACACAAAAACGAACCACCTTGCTTTAGGTGGGAACACCAGTCACTGATCTGGTTGATCTGAAGTCTAACAGAGTATTTTGATACAGCACAAGTGAAACAATTGGCCAGCTCAATGTACTCAAATAACATTTTAAAAACAGCAGTGGACATATTTCCTATTGAGAGCCACTTGAGACTAATTTCTCCATCTTTCCCTTCAGAACAGAATATAATAATGTTTCCAATAAAGTGTTAAAACCAGCTGCAGTATTTTTATTCCTACTATAACTCAAACCACTCTAACTAAAACCCATCTCTTTGATGTGTGTTCAATACTTACACTATTATGATAAAACCCCCTCTATCACAACTACAATCCAAAAAAGGAATTATGCATGTCTACTATTAAGCACATGACTTCTCTTACTTTAAAAAAACATAAAATATATCTATAAAAGCTATCAATTATGAAAGTCCATTGAAATATGGGACTAAAGTATGCTTCTCTTACATAAGCTATGCCAATTTAGTACCTGGTTGATAATGAAGGCCATTTTTAGAATTAGGGGTTTTCAAATTTCCTTGACATAATGTACCATTGACTCAAATCTGCATTTTTTTAAATAGATTTCATTAATGAACCACGATCACAGACTTTTACAAGGTTCTCTGTCAACATACCATTCAAATTCTTACCAAATTCATTCAATCAGGAGTACAAACAAGCAGAACAATTACTTTTAGACAACAGGCAGCTACTGGAACCATTCAGATCTTGAATTAGTGGACTCCCAAACACATCTTTGTCCAGTAACTGTGGCAGACAAAAGTGTTCATGAAGATGTTTCATCAAATTCAGAAGTAACATTTAACCAGTCTAACACGACATAAAATAGTTGTACATATTTCAATGGGGAAAACCAGCAAGAAAATGGCCAGCTGAACCAATATGTGTCATGTACACCACATACCTAGTGAGACCTCAACAGAAGTCAGGACATTCTTCTCATTTATTTTAGCCAAGATTATTCTGAAACATCTATATGGCTACTCATTACAAGTCTGTGTGACGATAAAGGCAACCACTCAAACTGGTACGAATACTGACTGGCTTAAAAAACCACTCACTATGAACTACAAACCCTTCTTAACAAGGTATTAAAACAACTTTGAATGGACAGCTTGGAAGTGAAATAATGAAAATGTAGTATTTAATACCCAAGATTACTCATAGTGTGAGATTAGAGACAGAAGAGAGGAAGCACAATCCTTAGAGCCTTAATCTAAAATGCAAGCCAATATGGCTTCTTAGCCAATCAAATTAGAAATAGTGATGGGCTAAAACTGCAATCTTAAAAATATCATTGTATGTATGTACTTCCCATTATGTGTCCATCACCTTGCAATTGCAGGTACACTCTAATAGCAGTGCAGACAGGCAAGGACAGATCCTACAGAAAGTGAGGCTGTGCTCACAGTTTTTCTGACACTACCTTGCAATGAGATATATCTAACCTAGATCATGTTGTGTAGCATCAAAATTTGATCCTATATAAATTCCTGGCTTTTGCAGTAACTGCAATTTGGTACATACTTCTTCTAGTACCTCTCCTGAAATATGGATTCTCCTCTATAATTTTTCTTGAGCGTAACCATGTCTTCTTATTTTCATTATAATTTTAATTACAATGATTTTCTGGATTAACTGCTGATTTGGTTCAATATTATTGTGGTCGCCACTCTTCTCAGGGACACCACTAGGCCACCAATGTTTCCCATGTTATTCCTTGGATTAGTGACAATTTTCCTCTTCATTGATTATGGTTGCTGTTGAGGCTTTCTTCATTTTACATGATCCTATCAGTTCTCAAGACTCTCTGTAATTTCCATAATCCATTTCTGCAAAGCAAGCATACTTCTAATCAGGAACCTACTACTTTGATACATCCTCCTAATTATATGAAACATGTCAACTTTTGTTAATACGCAAATGAACCAACTTACCACTTTTCCAGAATTAAAATTTGAAATTGTTTCTACTGCCATACTATGGTACAAGAAACAGTTAAAAAAATAGCATTAAAAAAGCTAATTGCTGTCTCTAACATTTAACATAAGTGATCAGTAAGTGAATCTCAAAACAAATCCAGTAATTTGGAAGAACAAGACTATTCTGACTACTCAAGAGGCACATTCCACAATGGCTGATGTAAAATATTTGTAGTTGTTCTCTTTTTGATGAACAGAAATGGTTTGGCAGCCTACCACTGAAATAATGGGTTATCAAATTTCTCAGAGAAAAGTGTTTTATGCTGTTTGCCACTCATATCTGAAACAAAATGAAAACCGGTGTCTGCCTCAAAATCAAAGCATCAAGAGTTAGTTGTGAACTTTATTTCACCAGTTCCACTTCAAAAATATTTAAGAATCACAGAATGTAAACATGAGATTCTGTAACAAATGCTTTATTATTTCACGGATAGAGGAGTCAACATTTTCTTTTAAAAATATTCTCCTTCCTTCCCTCACTTTTTGCTGCTGTAATTGCAAATACTTCAGCCCCTTCCAGTCTGCTGAGCATATTACAGCCAGATTACAAAAAACTGTGATCATATTACAACTATCCAAAGTAAATGCATTATGTGAACAGGGTTGCACATATTTTCTACAAAATCAAGCCAATTAAAACTATTGTATTTAAAATTATGTGTTTAACTAATTAATAGACTACAAAACGGACTTGTAGAAAATGCCTAAAAACATCAAGACAAACTGCCAGAAACCAAACTGATACACATCAGCAAAAGTAAAATCTACTGGAAGGATCAGTTAAGAATCAAGACAGATACAGCCCATCTACACCTCCAAACTTACTTTAACAAATATAATAAAAAATAACACAGTTTAAAATATTGCTAAACATAAACTGTGTGAGAGTTTAATCCTGAGAACAGATAAACTTTTGATTCCAGTTAACCACAGCTGAAGAGACCTAAACATTTGTGTGCTGCTATAAAAGTCAGAGGCCTTATTTTGTTCTCTCTAGATCACTAGAATAACATGCTGTCACCTGGCAGGACACCACTGCCAGGTTAAGGAGTTGAAATACTTCAATAAACACTGACAATACTTCAATGGCTATTTGTCATCCATACCCAGCTAAGGCTATACACATACCCCTGAGCAGAGACGCTTCCAGTAAAGGGGAAAATCTCATAACCTGATGCTGGAATAAAGGTTGAAATGCCTTTTTTTTTTTCTAGAAATTTGGCAAGGCTAACAATACATCCAATCTTTGACCAATGTAACTGTAGCCTCAAAGCAAAGCACAACAAATAAGTGGAAATACAAAACAAAAGAAAAATCCTGTTTGATAAGCTAAATTTATAAATTTCTGATTAAACTACCTGTATTTTCATAATGTAAATGTAATGTTTAAAAAGTATATTACTGGTATGTGAGGCAGAAATGTTAAGGATCTCACTTTGCTTATTATCACGAAAAGTAAAACTGATGCAAACCATAACTACATGTACAGATTAAAAAACTGCAGAGCACATGAGGCATCATTTTGGTATTTCACTGTTATTTAAATCACTGCTTGGAACTAAAGTATGACATATTTGATAAGATATGGCCAAAAATTCAGAATTTTTTTTTTCATTAAAACATGTTCCTTTTATTTGAAGAGCAATGTATTCCACTCAATGTTGCACTTTGAGAATATTTTGTTTACAAAATGTAATTAACCCCTTGCCTTTCATGTCCACATTCTGAATTTATTGTTAACAATTAAGTTACAGTAAGAAATCCCTGTAAATGAATTTTTTGCAGAAACTCTCAGAATTTTCCACAAGTAATTGACAATTGGCCTTTTTCAATTTTATTACTGTTATAATAACACAACAGTAGTACATTGCCTTATTCCAAAACACTATTTTGATTTGTCCATAGTCCAATTAACAAAAAAAAACCCCACACCAAAACCCTATAAAAATGAAAATATTAAATCTATACAATTTTAAAGGGTTTTTGGCTTAAACTATACAATTAAACTGAGAGGTGTTCCTATATGCCAAAGACTAAATGTACCATAACAGACTTTCATTAGACAAATGCCGACACTTAGCACTGACAAAACAGCTTTTTCTTTGGGGAATACAAGACAAACTATGGTCTTCAGAGGTGGTGGAAGTAGTTTACACCACATAGCATAACTGCTTACTGCAATTAATTTGAACTCCAAAGTTTGATACAGTGGAAACAGAATAATAATTTGCTATAGTTGCTGGATTCTTATTAAAGCTTCTCACCTTATTCCATTAAGAGTCAGCATAAACCTCTCACATTCCTTTCCCTACTACTCAACATATATAGTTAGTAAAAACTTTAGCTAGTAAAAACTAGGATCTTTGCCTAGAGCCACTAAAAATGAACTTCTGCTTCGACTCTGTACCTTATTTTGCAAGACACAGATACTGTTAGATCAGCTTGGCTGCTCACAGCATGGTGCTGGTAACAGCAAGGTTGTGCATCCCATCCCCATATGGGCCTAAGAGTTGGACTCCATGATCCTTGTGAGTACCTTCTAACTCAGAATATTCTGTGAAATCCAGATGCATAAATTTAGACCACACACTCTACAAAACTCAATCTCTTACCTGGAGTACAAAGAGAGCAACTGTGAAAAAATAGGTCTGGGCATATTATAATGAAAAGCTAAATTTTGTAAATACATCCTGCTGCAACTAGTGTATTTACTAAATATATGGTCTGAGAGCAAGTGGACACTGTTAATGTAACACAATTTCTCTGCTAGACAATTGCCTCAAAACACATTTCAGAACAGGAACGATGGAAAGCCTATCCTGTATACATATTGTATCAGACATCAAACAAATAGAAATATTTTATTTTTACCATCAAAATGTAGTAATCCAAGGCTACCACATTATTTGAACTGCAGCCAAGAAGCCTCAGTTTTAATGTAAGCTAGTATTATTTAAAATTGTATTTTCAGGCTAAGATACTCTCCTCTATAGACTGATGTTCAGGTCAGCACAAACAAATGTTTTTTCTACAAAAAACCCTAGCCAACATGTAACATCTAAATGACATTGTTTGCATTTCATGGAATGAGAGTACTTATCAGGGTGGTGGAGCCCTGACGAAAAGAGTTCTTCCTTGACAGGAATGGATTACAGAAATTGCACAGATCCTTGAGAAGTAATGTAACCATCAGGTGAAATACAGAGCACGATACTCCAACCTGACAGTAAAAAGACTTTTCAGGACTGCTCTGTATGAATGAATGAATATGAATGAAGCTGTGCCCACAGTGGCAAAGACTTAGATGCATCCCTGCTCTCTAGTGTCCCTTACAGAAACAGTTGTGGCATTATTAGTTATTTTGTGAGGTACAAATGACATATGGCTACGATCACGAAAAACCCTAAAATCAGTCATCCTGGGATACAGGGCTACTCAGTCCTATTTAAAATGCAAACCAACAAAGATATAAGTATTGCTCAAAAAAAAAATCCACATCAAGAACCGCACTGACCCATGTCTGTTCAAAGAGACTACCTCAAAGATTACATATATTTTTCCTGTGTTTTCCCTTGATACTCGAAGCTTGGTATGGCTGCATGTTATTATCAGCAGGAACTATTCAGTTACCAAATCACCAGCTGCAAATAATTTATCATTTTCAGTTATCTTTCAGAATTTCAGAACATCACACTAAGGATCAGTTTATGAATGTGATGCAAGTCAGGTAATCTTGAGATTACAAATATTTCTATTTGTAATCTTGAGATCTGTCTTTATATATAAGCTGTATGACAGTGCCTGTCTGGAGTTCCTGTTTCATTATGGTGGTCTTTACTAGGAGCTGTGATTGGACACTATTTCTAAAGCATTTATAACCTACATGCGGAAACACTGCACAGTGTCTCTGTCAAGTATATTTACAATTCTATGCAAATTCTGCTATCTTGAATAAAATTTCTTTCATACATTCTTAATTTGAAGAGCATTTTATCTCACGTATGCATCTTCTCTTACCTAACCAACCACAACTTAGATTGATTAATGACTTTGACATGATCATAGTTAGACATCAACTTCCAGTATTACAGACTTCATTTCAGTTCTAGATTGGTTTAGCTAATATCGGCAACTTCAAAACTATGTCTCTTTTATCACTTAAGCACCAGTGCTTGCAGAATACAATTTTCCATGCCTCTTAACAGTCCAGAAACTAGAGCTCTGACTCCTCTCTAGTTAATATTTCTAATTTGTAGACACATACTTTGCTTAATACTGAGATGTGACTGCCAACACAGAAGTAAAAGAGGGGCAGGTTTCTCCAGCAAACTTTGAGGCTACAGAAAAGATAACAGCCACAGAGTGAAGCTCCTGGGTCATCAGCAGCTGAGAGAGAAAAGACAACAGCTGAGTCATTCTTCCTCTGCAGCCACGGACAAAGCCCGAAAATGGAGAGAAGATGAGGCAGCACAATGTGGTATCTAGAAACTGAGAACATTTCCAGTGTAATGAACCATGTCCCTCAGCATGGGTACAACACTCTACATAGAATTCCAACATCCCTTCTCACAAGCTTTTGAGGCTGACATCAGGAAACTGTCATCTTCCAAGTCTTTCATGCCTTTGCAGCTTTCTGGGTACTAAAACCCATACAGACTTTGAATTATCACAAGAGGTAACAAAACAAAAGTTACTCCAAGAAACTTTACTCCTGGGATTTTTAGTACATCTAATAAACCCCAGAAAAATGGCACTGATTCAATGGCACATAAAATGCTATGGATAGGTGGACTGACACAGCATATACCTTTCCTTTAGGATGTGACAGTGTAGGCAGGACATGGTTTCCAGCATTTCAGTCAGTTTTTGAAACTTAGAAAAAAAATTGTTTTTATTAGCTTTGCCTAACTTATACATGTTTCATTACCAGACTTCATTAGGTGTATTTTGAATAGTAACTCAGCTGCAATTTAAGAATGACTTAAGAACAATCTAAATTCTTTCTGCATCAACTGTTACTTCAGGGCTTTATCAGCAATATAAAATTATTAGTTCTCATTTAAGTTAACTTCAGTAGCCCACCCCCAGAGATGAATACCTTTCCTACGATAAAGTTGTTTTAAATAATTGCTCTAAATTAATTTGGACTCCCCCAGAAAAAAACCCAAGAAGTTATACTGATTTTCTTCACATTAGGAAAACAGAAAAAAGGCATAAACTCTCAGTATTCACAGAACTTGTTCTGCACCTAAAGCTCAGTCCTGTGAAAAGTGTATCTGCCCTAGCTTTCCTTCTCTGAAACTTCTACTGAGAGCTTAAAATGTGTTACAAAAAGTCAAGATACATTCATTTGACAATTCTGAAAATGTGACATAAAATAACACACTGTGAAGAAAAAAAAACCCCCCTCAGTCTGTTTTCTTGTTCTGGTATCAGTTCCACTGTTGACACATGCAGTTACATCTGTCCACCCCTGATACTGAACAGTTTGTCCACATACCACGATCTCTCCACTTTCACCACAGTTAAGGACCAAATTATAACTTAACAGAAAAACTTTCATAGATCAGCTTTTAATTAGCTTACATGACTTTAATTCAGTAATTCTATTTGATGAAAACATGTAGATGTTTCCAAATTCAGACTGATTTACCTTATCATCGATTTATCAAGAGCCCATCATATGTTCAAAATAAACTTCCACTTCTGTAGGAACTGTGAGACAGGAATAGGTTTACAACAGGCATGATCATGATTAAGTAACACTAAAACTGAACAGCCAAAGCAAACAAGTCCAAATATACTTGCTTTGGGACTATATATACACAAGTTTGAAGTTTATGTGAACCGGGCATTAGTTAAAAGTTCTTCATACTTGAATTAGCCATTGCTTTGCAAAAAATTTATTATGAATAGAAATAGCTAAATTACAGTTGCTTGACTTGCTTAGTGAAGATCACGAAGGACCTCTATGCCAAGTTAGATACATTAATTTTTCCAGATGCATACAATTTATCTTGTTTGTGCAAGTCAAACTACACAAAAAGTATGTTACACCAATGTTCCTACTGAACATTCAAAAGGAATGGTTTATTAACATACAAGGCCCAAGTGCCACGGACACTCAGAACTCTCCTGCTGACTTTTTATGTGTAATTCTAGAAAAGTGATATTGTCACAATGTCACATAAATCTTGAGTTTGAGATCACCAATTAAAAAGTATTTCCAAGCACTGTAGATGATGATGGTCAGCACCATGATTTGTGCTTTTTCAGGTAACTTTCATGACTGACTGGATACATGCTGCAAACTTAATACCTGGTTTCTGGAAAGCACAAGGACCTACACAAATATTAATTAAAACAAAGCCCATTGTTTTGGAGATTTTTTCGTGTAGGCAACATGAGGAGATTCTGGCTATTAGAGATAGGCAATTGTGTATGACCCCTCTGCATCCAGCCTCTGTGGACACTAAGGCACATCCCCACATGGAACTGCCACTATTTATCCCATCAAACATACACAATTCAGAAAATAATATATATCTATCTATCTACAGAGACATACAGGCCCTATTCTCCTTTAGAAATAGATTGCATAGTTGTATACTTATTTCCTCAAAAGTATCAGTTGAAAGCAGTTTAAAATAAAAGCGCTGTAAACACTTTCACCAATTCTAACCACTACTACAGAAGAAAGATTTAGCTAGTAAAGTCTGTAGCAACACTGGTCAATGCTCTTGGAAACCACAGAGCTTTTTCACGTTCTTTTCTTACATTATCATACCAGAGTATTAGCCTAAATAATAACCACTAATGAGTCTAATTCTTGCTTTGGGGTTGAGTAGCATGCCTCAGTCCATTCCACACCGAATACCTACTCCCCCACGCAGCTAAAGGAAAGCATGTTCTTAAGTGAAGAAAATCAAGAGTGTTGTCTGTTAAAATCTACTTTTAAAAACTTGATACCTGTTTTGTAAAAAAAAAATAAGTTTTCTACGTTATTGTATGTTACTACTACCCAAAGGGATACAAGAACATACCAGCTGGAACACAGCAGAATTACTTTGTTAACAAGATGACAATTGCTTCTGCTAGTCTAAAAACTAACCAGGCCTTCCAGTGTACATTGCAGTTCTGTCTCAGGCTTGAGGTTATTGCAGGTTGCCTCAGTGTAACAAGATCATATCTTAATTAAAAAAAAAAACACATTATGATTGCTACTTACAGACATACAGTTTAGAATGCTAGAAAGCAGAATTATTAACTCTGGCAACTTTTGCTCAGAGGCAAGAGTTAAAGAGCTAGCAGGCATAAACACTTCTACAGACGGTCCCAAAAACGACAAAGATAACTGAAGGTTTTAAAGAGTTATTTTATTCCGAAGTTCCAACGTTACGTGTATGTTTCCAAAGGTTGCAGCGTAGAGCAGTTGTAATGGTTGAGCACAGGAAATCAATCATTTTCGGCCCTCGCTTCTGTGCCCGTTAAAGCACAGCCAGTGACAAAGCCCCCGACCGCCTCTTACCCTTGTTTAAGGCTACGTGCGCGTTACAGCCCGGGAGCTTTTTCCGCAGTTAACGCCAACTCGGAACTCCGAGCCCAGCAAGGATTACTCGCTTGGCTTCTTCATCACCCACAACCCCCCTGCTGCCCCCAAACATTGCGAAGCACTACGAGGGTGCCTTTGGCGGATCCCGCCGGCAGCTCCCCCGCACACCCCGCGCGAATCCCTGCGGCCCCGAGCCCGGCGGCAACGGCCGCCACCTCCCACCCCCCCGA
>WEIV01020401.1:44608-57673 GCA_013390005.1 Calyptomena viridis
TGCGGGGCCGGGCCTGGGCTGCCGCCGCGGGGGGAGAGGGTCGGGCAGCAAGAACGCGTATTCCGTACCGAGGCACCTTCCGAGGTCGAGAATCGCATTACCCCGCGTTTATTTAACTCCAGAAAATCCTGTCAGGGTTACTCATGAAAACCTGATAAGGCGATAAGTTTCCGTTTCGAGGTGGATCCCCTCGTCACGACACACTTCATTCCTATAGAACAGCTACAGAACTAAAAAGAAATATGAAAAAATAAAACCTTATGTAAATTAAAACCCTCAGTAGAGTAACACCGAGGATCGGGGGACATTTGGGTTTATAACGTAAGATGTACAATGTAGCGGAGTCCTTCCAAACAAATCATATTTTAATACAGACCAGGATGTTTTGTAATGGTTATTTATAGGAGGCGTGTCAGAAGGCTGAAACACAGTTCTAGGAACATTTCAAATAAGTTCTAGGCCGTTTCAGTTTTCCCTCTGAGAAATTTGCATACAATTTTCACCACATTTTCCTCCAAAAATAACTTGTGTTTCCATAGCAGGCTTCAATCTAGAAGCAAACCAACTTTTCCCGTTTGTTAAGGAGGCACACATTTTTCTTTTAGACTCTTACATTATTGGATTGAACTAATCTGCTTATTTCTAAAAATGTTCCTTTATTAAACCAAATGATTCACACCAGTACTACCTTAAATATGGCCCAGCAGACCCAGAATCCAATCTTATCCAATCAGATCCTAGTACTGTCTCAAATCCAAGCCATATCCTGTGGTTATCCATTTCTATTTTCAAATCTCCTCCAACACCTTTTTCTCTGCCTTAGTATTTCTTCGAGGGGAAAAAAATAGCAATTATTTTCCTCCCTGATTATTTTCCGTATGTCCTATTGAATCTGCCACTAGAATACAAACCGTACTAGTCCCAAGTCAGTAACTTACATAAAGTTTTAGGGACTGTTAAAGCAATTATGAGGTTTTACACCAAACTGTTGCACCAGACCATTTGTAGGTTGATTTGAATGATTTCTACCTCAAAGCAGGTCCTTTATCTCTCAGAATATTTCTTGGTACAGCAAATAAAATATAGATCTGATTCTGACATTGGTCATCTACTACAATACCCACTAGACATGACTGATTTGTGTTGCTGTTCAGTCTAGAAATAAATCTACTGAGTGCAAAAAAGAATTGAAATATAAAGTTTTGTATCTTTTTCCTTCAGAGTTTATTGAGTGAATTGTACTCAGTAATAAAATATAGCTTTTCTGAGTAAAATTCAAATAGTGTAAAATCTCATTGAAAAAAAAAGAACTCTAGTAAAAGCACTGCAATGGGTCAATTGATATTTTATGATTAATACAGAAAGATAATTTAAAATTTGAGGTTTGATTGATTTCGTACTAGTTTTACTGTGTTTAGAAAACTTGGTAGCTAAGGAAGCTGCTTTGCTTTTTGTGCTGCTTTTGTCTCTGCTTTCCAGAGACTCATCCAACCAAGATGTACCAATAAAGAGATGTCTGTGTTAGTGGGTTCCAGCTGTTACACTCTCTAGCATTTATCTGTGAATTTTTAAGCCAGAAGGGACCATTAGAAGGCTTTCCAGCACTCTTGAGTATCCTTTTCTGCTGACAAAAGACAGTCTAATTTGTAATTTGAGTAAGCCCATAACTTTCCTAATTAGTCTATTCATGGCTTCTTCTCATTCACTGAAAAGCCTGTTCGTATCTAGAATATTTTCCCAATAGTTACACATTGTATCTGGCGTTTAGGTTTCTTCTCAGTAGTTCGAACCACACGGTTTAGTACAAGAGCTGCCTGCACATCAATGTTTGAAGAAAAGAAAGTATGATTTTCTGTAACACAGGCTCAGAAAACCAAACCAAACCCTATTAGATCAGGCATTACCATGAAAAGCACTCAGCTGAGAAGTGTGCTTCCCTGTAAAGCCCGTGGAGCAACTTTCTGTGCTGCAGGGAAGCCAGCACTGCAAGAGTGCTGAGAGCTTGAGAAAATACAAATGTATGCAACAAATCCAGACTGACTTTTCAAGCTTCAAAAAGAACGATATATTACCATACTTCTAGAACAGAACTGTCTTTTTTTCCCCTCTCCCCTCACAGGACACTTCCTTGCTGGGTAACATCTCAGGGTACACACTCACATGTTGGGCTGCAGGAAGGAAATTGTGTATATATAAAAGGAATACAGAAGGACTCAGGATATAATGCTGCACAAGCAGATTGTATCTTCTAGCAGGGCTTGTCTCAAGGTGGGGTCCTATCCTAGCAGCACATCTCCAGCTCCAATACAACGCTCTGACCTGTTTCCAGTGCCCCCAGGTCCTGATGGCTTTGGACAGCAGGCCCAGCTGAGGTCAGCTGGCTGTGTCAGCACAGCAGCTGATAAAGTAAGAGGATATGGTGCCGACCTTCAGCTGGGAGATGCAGGCCTACAGAGAAGACAGGTGTGGGAGATTAGGGAGAGTTTGACAGATCCCACACACTGATTTTCTGTCCTCCCTCCTAACAACCCAGTTGCATGTGAGGGGTTAACTTATGTATGTATACAAAAAAGTAGCTTCTTTAGACAAGCTGTTAATAAACCCCCCAAAACAACCAACCAAAACCCAAAGCTATCCAGTTAGCATTTCTGCTCACAGGTTTAGTTCTTATATCTGACACTGTCTCTGACTGTAAGCAGAAGTAAGAGTCTTATAAGTACTCCTTGGAGATCAGGAACAGTAATATTGAAAAATATTTTATCTGGGAGAAATTAATTTAGAAAGCTAGTCATTGAGGTTGTACACAAATCTGTTACTTAAGGGGGAGAAAAATTTCACTACCTAGTGACAAAATGAAGTTTTCACCCTTGTGGCAAATTCAGCTTATTTGGTTGAAGAACCCATCTTAATTTTCTTACTTTTGAAATATTAGTATCTTATGAAAAAGCCAATATAATGTCTTGAAACATCAATTTTCTCCCTTATTTTAAACCATCTTGTCCAAGACTTATTCAGAATTTAAGGCAGTTTCAGTGCCAGCGTCGCTTGGTATGTGGCACATGTTACATGTTTTCTTTCCTGTTCTTTAAAACATTTGTTCTAGCTTGTGTGCCTCCCTTTTGTTCATTCTGAGAGCCTGAAACAAAGTCAGAAATGCCATTTTTTATGTGATAATGACCAACGAGTATTAATCAGTTTGCTAAAGAACTTTGGTGGCAGAATTAGCCTTGAGGTAGAGAACAGCTAACAGGGCACAAGTATTGTCAATGCAGACTTGCCAAACGAAAGGGTTTTTCCTTAGGAGTGAAAGAGCTTTACTACAGAAAGCTTTTCTCAGAAATGCACTAACAAGAGCTGCTGAAATAAAATATCAGGGAATCATGTAAAAGGCATGTTCTTTCCTTATTACAAAATTTCCTAGTCTGATCTCAACTATGGCCTGTTGACAGGTGTATCTTCTGTGCTGAATTTACTGATGTACTTACCCTGTAACCATCTGTAGTTAGTTGTGTTGTACAGATTTACTTGTATTTCCACTATTTGGCAGTTTGAAATGTGCTCATTCCCAGACTCTACAGGAGGGCACTGAAACTGGGACTGAAGCAGCAGAGACTTTGCTTATGGCAAGGACATAAGTGAAGGTGTTTAAGCATCAGGGTGAAGTTAAACAAGCAGGTAGTGATTCTATGATTAAAGTTTGTGCTTGGAAATAAGCCATAATGTCCTATGGGGGATTTCACTGCCTCAGGACTACTTGGATTGCTTGCAATAATTTAAAGCCCAAGTTTATATGGCTCCAAGGCTGTATATAAATATGGTACTTTTAGTAGAGACTACGCGTGCTTTTTTCACCTTCCTGCCGAACTGGATGCTTTCGTTTAAGCCTTTGCTTGGCAGATTTCTTTAGGTAGCTCTAAATGGTTTCAACTCTGTGAATTCCTATGATAATTCAGAGTAGATCTGGCTAGTTTTGCATGAACTAGTAACTACAATTTGCAAGTTACTTTATTCATAAGATGGGACAAAAAGGGAAATAAGTCCATTGGACCTTATTTTGTTTTTAAAAACAATTCTTACCCTTCTCATTACAACAACATGTCGATACCCCTCTGTTTGGATAGTATATAAACACGTATATGTGTAGGTTTTGAAGCAGAAGTATCTATGTCAAGGATATTGTCTGCATAATTTTAAATATGGTACTAGTGTAAATACTGGCAGGAATTTAGTTTAGACAGAAACCCATGGTTTGTTTTTTACTAACATGTGAAAACAAGATACAGGTTTTAAAGATCTTTTCTTTAGAAGTTTTTGAGTTGGTCTCTTTGAGGGGAAGGGCTAGGCTTTTCTGTTTGGTTTTTAAACACGGGCTGACATTTTTAGTGAAAAAATATAAAACCTTTGTCATTGGCTCAAGACTTAAGGTTACATAAACATCAAAGGACATAAGCAAAAGAGCGTGATGCTGCAGCAGAAACTAAAATCTTTGGTGCACAAAAAGGTGTTTCTGCAACATGGAAAAAAGGCAATATGACTCCTAAACCTCTGGTTAATTTTGCAAAGCTAGCAAATGCTAGTATAGCTTATCCACAGGAAAACTGTTGCTGACAAACTTTATTAAATGACTATCCCTTTGTTTTGTTTTTATTTGTTTGAAACATAACTTTCTAGTCCTACTCTCTAAAGCAGTCAAAAGCCTTTTCATTGGATGTGAGACAGACAGGATTTGCTGCTCACAGGGCTGGAATAAAATTCAAAGTGGAAGATATTAGAAAGCAAGGACAGTGTGTCACAGCCCTCTTCCTCTCTTGCAGACTCAGGTTTGTTTGTTTTTCTCCCTTCCTTCCTGCCTGTTGAAAATACCTGTTTACATCTTTTCTGCACACAGGGGTTGCAGAAAGATATAATCTTCATACTGAAGGATATGGTGGGAGGGAAAGGCCAGTCAGCTGCTTCCTTCAGCACATGAGTGGGGTGAGATTGCTGAGCACAAAGAACTTACGGTCATATCCACAGTAGAGCTCTGTATCAATAAATATGGATATTATCTGCTGGAGCCAGGCAGGGTTCAAAACATTAAACAAAGCTGTGCTAGCTGGCTGGGTGGGGTAGAAATTCCTCTAAAGGCTTTCACTTATAAAAGCAAACTGGATTGATTCCAAAAGAATCAATCTGACCCACCTGACCAAAGAGGAAATATTGACCTTAATGTAATCTCTTAACATGCTGAGGAATTTGTTTTACACCCTCTTCTCAAACAGAATGGAAAAATTTAATGAAACTGTCACTGGCATTTTTTGAAGGAATCAATGAACAGCTTAAAATAAAAAAAGAAGTGTCTTGTTTGTCAGTCCCTGTCAATTTTTAACCACTAGTTTGGCAAATTGACATTTTTTATGTATTACCTCCACTTAGCTGAGTAATAGAAGCATACCTCTTCTAAAGCTGGATTTTAGTAGGCAGCTGGGGTGAAGTTCCCCATTTCTTTCACCTCTGTTATGCCTAGAAGTGGAGATGACAAATTTTAAACCTCTGCAATTCATCCATTATCTGCAGGAAGAATCAGGAAGCCAAAACATCCTTAAGCTGCTGCCTACCTGTTTTGGGTACCTCAGGAGGGATTACTCATCTATGAAATTTCAGCAGTTGAAGAGAGAGCCAAGATGAGTTTGAATGACTGGACAAGTGTGTTGTACAGCCTCATCCCTTCTCCATCACAGATCCAAAACCTCAAAGGGACACCTACAGAGAAGACATGTAACAAGAGCATGCACTGGCAGGGAAGACAAAGGTATTGTTTGCAGAAATAAAGCAAATTACGAAATGAGCATTTTGTTTGCTTTTCTGAAAATCAGCTGTACCATTAGCAAAATCTAAAATCAATAGACGGGCTCTCAAAATCAAAATTATCAATGACTGGCCCACAGTTTAGGGAAAGAGTTAGCTTAAGCTCAGCTCTATTTATCCTTCCATGCCTGATAATTCATAAATGGGAGTTGGAGGGAGCAGTAGGTTGCTGGTCTTCAGGGCACCATTGAAAGTACATGACCTTGGCTTTGAAATGCTGACATGCACTTAAGTTGGGTAATTTTTCACCATAATTTGTATGGTTGTAATTTTTACACATGTATTCCATGATTTCTACAGAAAATAAATAAGGAGACTCCAGGAGGAGTGTGAATGACATTAGGAAACACCCTGTTTTCCAAGTCTTTAACTACAACCATTTGACAGTGCTACTAGGTGTTGCAGCTTTCTTTTTCATGTTGCTGGACCAAAATAGTTTGCACGGTTAGATGGTAGTTACAGTTTTAATGACACAAATAGGAATGCGAATGCAAATAGAAAGAGCCATGAAGAAGAAAATAAACTTTAGCTGATTTACAAAAGGATGAATCATAGGGACACCTAAATATGGTCTAAATGTCAAGAAATATAAAAATTAGAAATGAGTATCAGAGAAATTACATGGAGAGACAGGCCATGTGGATGTTTCACAGCTTGAAACTGGGAAGAGAGCAGAGAAGTGGAGATGCCTGTTTCATGGCTGTTTTTCATCTTCATGACTTAGCAACCTCACCACAACTATTAGTTTATAGCAAGAGGTAACTCCTCAGAACAAGCTGTAGCAGCAGGAGAACAGACTAATGCAGTGATGAATACATTCTGTTATTGTTTAGAAGAGGAAGGGAAATTTTGAAGCATTTTCTCAAGCATGGAACTAGCGAGACTCCATGTGACAGAAGGGATGTGGTCACACGTCTTTGCTGACACATCAGATGATGCCTTTCCCATGTATTTGAGCATTGAGAGAGCTCTGGGAAGACTCAAGGGCAGGAATGCCAATGAACAAGCAGAGAGAAGCTGAAGCCATTTCTGCAGTGTTTGGGTTGGACTAAATTTGATGACATCCAGTCTGTCCATCCATGGATATGTCATCCAAGAAAATGAACTGACAAATTCAGGGGAAGCAAACCAGTCTGAGACAAACTTAGTGCCAGTTTTATCAACAGTGACATTTAGAAGAGAAAAAAAAAAAAAAGAAGAAAAAATTACATTTGAAAATGCTTGCTTTCACTCACACTCAGAGACTGTTTATGTCTTTTCACTCCTTTCAGATAACCTTCTCATCTCGTCTGTCTTACCTCTCTCTTCATAAATATAGCTAAACATTCATTCCCATATACACAAGGGGTAAACTCAGATGAGCCTTTTTGGTAGCTCTAATGACATTATTGTGGACTTCTCCAAGAAAAACATATGTGTTTGAGTTCATACCTTGGCAAAGCAAAGCATCCCAAAAATTTTTAAAATAAAATGTTGAACAGTAAATGTGTTCATTCTTTATAACAGATTTACATCATTGAGTGTATACTGAAATGCACCAGAAGCATGCATAATATAATTAGTTGAAAAAACCCAAACTCTACTGCCTTTTGGACAGACAGGGAAAAAATTCAAGGTCTTGGGAGTGAACTGATATTTATTTATTCATTTGATCATGGTGCCATCTCTCAACAAATATGTTTACTTGTGGAACTGCTTCCAACAGGTAGCTTTCTCTAAACATGTGAAGAGTATGTCTGTACAACTTCTGAAGAGTTTTTCTCTCCTGCTGAGGTTTCTTAATTATTTCTCAGAAGAAAAAAAATTACCCATGAAGGTGCTTCACCCTGTTCATTTATAAAGATGAGTGGGTAGTTATTCTCACTGAAAGCAGTCTCACAGTAGCTTTTGACTGTCAAACCACTTATGCAGTTACCTGAACCTGGTACCTTAAAACAGTTCATAAAATCATAGCCTTACTTTGAACAGTATATGCTTCAGAAAATCATCTTTCTCTATTTTTTGCAGGTAGTTTAGTATGTCATTGTAGCTGGGTAGACACTGATTTCCTTTATATTTTCAGAATTAGTTTTAGTTATTAAATATATGAGGGAAATCCTCTGGATTAATTGCAAGTGTAATCTGAAGTTTGAAAGGCTATAATTGTCAAATTCCTAGTTTACTGAAATTCGGGGAATAAGTCTCTGAAGCACAACATAATATCCTTTTGGAAATCAATATACATAATGAAAAAAAGGAAATGGTACACAAGAGCTTCAAGACATTGCTTCTTAAGGATAAACAGAAGATAAAACTAAAGTCAATACTTACTAATGATTTGCGAGAAAGCTTGAAATAAGAATATTTTAGGTAAGCCAGTTACCTGAAAAGAGACTGCTTGGGGTTCTCCAGCTCACGTATACCTGGGTTGGGCTGGCTCACTGCCAAATTCCTGTGTGAAGTAGAGGACAGATTCCAGGAAATTCCCAACCCAAAACCAGCTCACAAAGTTTTACTAAAGTTTATCTCAAATAACCAAGAAGTACTTAGTTTGGACAGTGTGATTCTGGGATAACATTATTTATATTACAGGATATGTCAAATTCATAACATAAGAATGACAAGAATTCATTGCTGTTTTTCTAAGGGAGCTTTGGTTTTAAGGTAATCTACTTTTCTTACCCAAATTTTAGCCCCATTATCTCAGAAGATATTAACAGTATCACAGTTACCACTAATTAGACAAGAGTAGACTTAGTTATGGAGCTTCTAAAAACAGTGAATCAGAAAATAAACTGCCAGCCCTGATGTGCCTGAAAGAACTGCAGGCACCCCCTTCTTGAGAGCAGCACACACACATTACAGATCAAATCAGGCCACTTACATGATGTTGAGTGCCAACTTCATCATTCAGGATAGCAGTGACTGATTCTTGTCATTTCTCTTTCTCCTCTTCCTCATTTACAGAAGGGAGAGACTGCATGGCCTTTAGTCACTTCCCTAAACAGGAAGGCTTGCTATCTATGCAGTTTCTTTTTACAACTGCTGTATTTTTAAGAAGCTGTTTCAACAGAGTTTTTTATTTATTATTGTATTGAAACTGAACCTTGAGCTAGTAAAAACAATATTATGGTAGTGCTCTAGTTCTAAAACCAGAGCCGCTGTTTTCACAGGAGGACACTTCAAACTGCTGCACAAAACTTTTGACTGTTGAGCACTGAGAAGTGTGCAGAATACTAGCCCTGGTTATTATGAACAGCCAAGCAGCAGTAGACCATTTTTCAGAGGTTATTGCTGATAGTTTTAATTGTAATCCAAAACTTAACACAGAGAAAAATGACTTTTGTAGAGGAGAGTGTGGTGGATCAATATTACTGCAACTCTTTCCAATTTTTTTATGCCACTTGTGTTGTACTGCAAAACAGCACAGAAACTGTACTATTTCAAAAGTCAATGATCTCCTGAGGGCAAAAGATGGAGTCAGTCTTCGTTCTAGTATAACTTGATCAGCAATTGTACAGAAAGCTGAGCAAGGAGGACGTAACAAGACATCAAGAATTTGACAGAGGCAGATGAAATTGCCCCCCAAACATCTCTGGCTTTTCATTGCACCCATAACAGTTCTGTCTTCCTTACATGTCCCACAGCTTTCTGTCGTTACGGCTCATTTGTCTGGAATCACCAGTGATGTCACCCAGCCATTTTGGGTTATAATGCCATCTAAATGACAACACACAACTCTGCTCTCTTGTCCTTGGGAAATCTGCTTTTCTGAAGTCTGACAGATACAGTGAAAATAACTTGGCTGCAGAACTCTTTTCAGAGATGATTCAGTCTTCATAAGGCAATAGTTTATATTTTCAAGAATCTGCAAAAGCAACCTACCTTCTTTTTCCCAACATGACTTAAATTTGCAAAGGCCCCAAACAGACAGACATTCTGTTTTCCACTTGTAGAAAACCAGGCCAGCAACTCTGTTTCTTCTGGGGCCAGCATTTCCGTGTACTTTTTGACAGTGTGTTCTTCAGAAGAGTGTAATCTACAAGCCAGTCAGTCTCACCTCGGTGCCTGGCAAGATCATGGAGCAGATTCTCCTGAAAACTATGCTAAAGCATATGGAAAATAAGGAGGTGAGTGATGACAGCCAACACAGCTTCACTAAGGGCAAATCATGCCTGACAAGTCTGGTGGTCTTCTATGATGAGCTACAGTGCTGCTGGAGGAGGGAAGAGCAACTAACATTATCTGCCTGGAGATGTGCGAAGCGTTTTGACACTGTCCCTCATGACATCCTTGTCTCAAAACTGGAGACACATGGATTTGACAGATGGATCACTTGGTAGATGATGAATTGATAGATGATCACACTCAGAATCAACAGCTCAATGTCCAAGTGGAGACTAGTGGTACTCCTCAGGGGTTGGCATTGGGATGGACACTGTTTAACAGCTTGGCAACAGACACAGTGGGACCAAGCACACCCTCAGCAAACTTGCTGACAACACCGAGCTGTGCGGTATATTGACACACTGGAGGGAAGGGGTACAATCCAGAGGTACCTGGACAGGCTTGGGAGGTGGATTCATGTGAATTTCATGAGGTTCAACAAGGCTAAGTGCAAGGTTGTTTGAAGGTTTTTTTGAAGGACAGGAAACATAGTACTTACACTAGTGCTGACTGTTCCTCTGTGGCAGTGCTTGCCAAGGTGGAATTATAGCTGAATAGTGACAAGTAGAGAGGAATGAATAAGAAAAATCTGTTGCTGATAAGAGCTCAAATGTTGAACTTAAGGTAACTATTTTTCTTCACTGCCCAGTCACTGCTGTCACTGCAGGCCCTTAAAGTCTCTAGCCACTGACTGCTCTTACATAGTGTCTCTCTCAGCCAGTCGTGCCCTGGTGATACAGAGCCTAATACAATGCATTCTGTTCCTGAGATACTGTTGAGGAACAATTTTCCCAGGATTAAGTTTTAAACCAGTTATCCTTCAATACTATGCGGGAGGAGACAGCTTGAGAGCACTTTCCTATTTGACGTCTGCAAAGACAACTTCTCCTCAATGGTCTATGCTTTAACCTGAACTTATTTGCAGGGGATTAAAATTAAGCAATAATATTTTTATGGTCTTGAACTCTCTTCTGTTTTTGGAAAAAAAGCATGTTAATATAAGTTCAGAAAGGAGGCATTCCTTTAGTTTCACTTTCTCATGTTTTAAGAGGAGTAAAACTAGACACCAGAAGCCTCCCACAAAAAAAAAGCTGACAGCTTGAGCTTTTCTAGAGAACTTATTTCAACACTGATCTTTAAAGGAAATATATAAAAAGTGATGTACACCATTTTGAGATATCTATAGCTAAACTACTTTGTTGACATGTTTGAAGCTAGGATTTAATACAATGTAGTCTTAAGTACAGCAAAGCATTCACAAACTACAGGGAAGGAATGATTACTGAAATGCTTAAAAACCAAGCAAGCCATATGCGAGTGACACAATTTTCGTCTTTACCCATACACTCAGAACATATGCATTATCTTTGGCAGAAAGACACTCTTCCTCTGATAAATCTGTAAGCCAGCGGAAAAATTGACACTGGTGTTCAGTAGGGAACAGGGAGTCCTGTGGAGACAATGGGATGTAAGACTGTCCTCCCTCCGCCCCCCATTGTGGTTGTGGCTGGTGGAGTTCCAAGAGAACATGGAAAAAAATTTCTAAAGGTTTCTATTACCCTGAAACAATTATTTCCAGTAGTCACCTTGTGAACCCAAAGGAAATCCACTTGCTTTAATTTTTTCCCTAAAAATGATGATGAAACAAGTTTATAAAGGAAGATAGTACTTACCCTTTATCAGGCTCTAATTCAAGAGTTTAAAGCATTATCCTGGCTCTACACAGGCAAGTACTTTCCTCACTCAGTTGCTTAGTAGCTCCTTTCAAATCAATAGGAATGTAAATGTGCTACCAGTGAGGCACATGCTTTATGGTCCTGCTGAATCATGTCCTTTGCATGTCAAAGTCATTACTGAAAAATGTGCTTGTGACCATGCACCAAATTAGGACAAGAATATTTGTTATGGAAGGTAGAACATGGCATGACATCAAGCTGGGGTGTGTGAGTGGTGGGGTAGCAGGTAGAGGAAGATAATGAATGTTTTCAGCTGTGAGACTCTCAAGCATTTAGATCTTTTCCAGATTCTGCCATTTCCAGAGAAGTCCTAGATGCTGCAAGCCAGGCATTTTGAAAGACACTGTATGTCTTTAGGTACACTGCCTACACATTAAAAAAATCACCACCAACAAAAAAACAACCTCCTCCCAAACCCACCTTAATCTCTGCCGGGTATATGACACCATAACAACCACCATAACAACATAACAAATCTGCCTTTTTAAAGAAATGCTTCATACTGAAGCTTCACACTGAATTCAGTATGAATCAAGATGACTGTTTCTTTCTCAACTTGTTATTAACATTTAGGCCTCTCTAGTATGCAGAGAAATATTATCCCAAGTATTACATGGTTGTACAAGAAATGTAGCATACGAAATGTAGCTGGTACAAAATCTGTTAAAATCAATATGCTCACTTCAATAAACTCTGGAATAAACTTTGAAGTTAGTTTTGTTTCTCAATGTTCAGTTTCACTAGANTGGTTTTATACAAGAATGAAGCAAGCATCCTGTAATTAAGGAAATAAAGTATTTATTGAGTTCAGAGGGGGAAGTTTACCAGATTAAGACAGCGCAGTGGGAATAGAAAACTAGCTGTGCCCTGAGGATGGTTTTCTAGTTGAAGCACAGAAAGGCATGTTCAGAAAGCAGTTAGCTCATCCAAACTTAATTAGGTACACAGATTGAGNAAACAACCTCCTCCCAAACCCACCTTAATCTCTGCCGGGTATATGACACCATAACAACCACCATAACAACATAACAAATCTGCCTTTTTAAAGAAATGCTTCATACTGAAGCTTCACACTGAATTCAGTATGAATCAAGATGACTGTTTCTTTCTCAACTTGTTATTAACATTTAGGCCTCTCTAGTATGCAGAGAAATATTATCCCAAGTATTACATGGTTGTACAAGAAATGTAGCATACGAAATGTAGCTGGTACAAAATCTGTTAAAATCAATATGCTCACTTCAATAAACTCTGGAATAAACTTTGAAGTTAGTTTTGTTTCTCAATGTTCAGTTTCACTAGAAGCTTTTTGATGACAATGAAAAATATAAAAGAT
>WEIV01020402.1:1837-14417 GCA_013390005.1 Calyptomena viridis
TGCTTAAAATACAGGAAACATCACAGAAATTCAGTTCCAAATTCCTCTTTAAATAGAGCCTCTACATCAATGTGTTTTTTCCTAGACTCTGGTTTTGTTTGATTTTTTTGGTGTGATTTTGGTGGTTTTTTTAATACAAATGAAATTTGCCAGGTCGGCAGCTCTGGAGACAGAAGTCCCCTATCAACAGAAAGGTTGCCACAATGAGAAGTGCCAGTTTGCATTTCCTACAGTGACTTGCTGGTGTGGCAGAGCCCTGACCTAAAGGGACCACCTTTAAGCTTGAGAACATAGTTTAGTTTCCACACCTCATTCCAAGGGTGGTCTTCAACAAGTGGAGAAACCAAAGGATTTATTTTTATTGAATCTAATGGGAGGAAGATAGGGCCTCAGACCTTGACCTAGTATAGTTTTGTATGATTTTTTGAAATTCTTCACCAAGATGCTAAAAAAGCTGGAGATTTCCATGCAGACACACAATACAGAGATGGCATGAATTATCAAACTCCACTTTTAAAAGCTTCTCCTTCAATGAAGTTTTAAAACCTTCTCCTTCAGTGTTCAATATTCCAACCATTTTCTACAGCAGTTTTTATCATCCAAGTGTCAAAAAGGTTATACTCCTAAGCAAAAAGGCCTTATATTTCAGTAAAGGTGACTTCCTGTTTTAAAATCATAGACAGACAATTTTGAGGGAATGTCATGCNAACAGCCACCTTTATCTTTTGCATAGCCCACTAGGTCTGAAACTTGAGAACATTTTGCTGTGTGTTACTGCATTACCATGTCCTACTTGCAACCCATGAGTTCATCCAGCAGCAAACACTTCAGTTCTGTCAATGTCTAATGGACTCTTCCCTATGATCAGATGCCACCCAGAAATGCTTTCCTGAAATCCATGTTATAAGCTTAACTCAGACCCCAGAAAATGGAAGATCAAATGTGATGTGACTTTAGTCATATGCCAGGCCGTTCCAAGAAAATTCACCAAAAGTAAAACATTTACCTTGACATTTTCAGATCAGTTAGGCCATGCCAGGCTATGGTAATCTTCAAGCATTTGTTGTTTCATACAGTTAGAAGATAGAGAGGCCAGAACCTTTGCAGGCTTGTGGAGTTGGTAGATTTACAAAGCTCAGCTTTCAAACTCTCCATGCTGTCATGAAGGAATATGGTAATTTTGCAAAATACATTTGTATTGTTCTATTGGTCTTAATTTTCTCTTTCTCTTAATAGAAAACCCCAGTTTGTGTATATCCTCCCATGGTCAGACTGAAGGAATGGGGCTTCAATTAATGCTGCTTAGTGATCTATAAAATGCAGTACAATTAATACAATANTTGATTTCGTGCTTTTACTTATAAAGACTGTATAAAAAATTTTGCAAAAGCTTTATTGGATAACAAAATTTTTATAAAACTCTTTTTCCATTTTTGTTAATTTTTCATTTTAGTTTTTGCTCTTTAAATTTGAGAGATCTGCTTGCTGGTTGGTTGCCATGCTGTCATGAAGGAATATGGTAATTTTGCAAAATACATTTGTATTGTTCTATTGGTCTTAATTTTCTCTTTCTCTTAATAGAAAACCCCAGTTTGTGTATATCCTCCCATGGTCAGACTGAAGGAATGGGGCTTCAATTAATGCTGCTTAGTGATCTATAAAATGCAGTACAATTAATACAATACCTACAAGACAAAATGTTGTGTTAGACATTTAAAGTAACAGTATTCTTCTTACTGGCAGAAAATTATCCAGCATCAAGAAGTGTCTTAACAGCTTTGACTACTTACTTTAATTTATATTTTCTTTGCCCAGTAGAACTGATGGAAAAGCAGGGAAAGTAAACAGAGAAAACTGTATCAGTTCACAAAAATTATGCCATGTGAGACAAACAAGCTAAACTTTTCAGACAGCTTAAAGATGTTGTAAAGATATACACAAAAGGAAATACTTGATCCAATTAAAATGTCCTACAAGTATCTGATACATTGCACATTTACATTACATATTTTATGAACTCTGTTTTAATTAATTTTCTTGAAATAAAAGGCCAGATCTATAGACACTGACAATCTTAGGATTTAAAACATTTAGTTTCTGATCCCGATATATGTAGAGTGTACCAATAACTGCAGAATAGCATCGTGGGCTTATTCTTGATGTCCTATTTAGGACCTTTAAAAGATAGCTCCAATGTCTAGAGAAATTTAAGACAAAATATATTGAAGGGGTAAAAAAAGCTTGGTACAGATTATTTAACAGTGTTAAATAATTCTGGAAACCTTTTCTTTTCTTTAGTGATTCCATTTGGGGGGGGAGGGATATGAAATTTGACAAGTGAATCTTAGGAGTGTGCTTTTGTGCTTCCCTTATGAAAATGTAAAAATTTGGCCACAGTTTAAGTCTTAGCAAAAATTACAGTTCAGTTGCTTACTGAAGTCTTCTTGGGTTTTCATAGCTAAACTTCTAGAAATTTAGTCTTAAATAGTCAGACTTATGAATCCCACACCACTTTGTGTTCAGGAGCCTGCACTTATGCCACAGAGGGACTGTGCATAGTGTTTCAAGGCTGTTTCAAAATGCCTGAGATGAGAGTCATAGCCAGGCATCGAAGCAATGAAGTATTATCCCATACTTACTATTCCTACTGATACCCAGAACTGTGATAGAGCAAGCTGCCAGAATCAACTGTAAAGGGGATCAAAGCTGTCCAAGAGAAGGATGTCGTTTGTGTCATGCTGACAGAGATACCATGAAGCAAAGGAGGAGATGGAGGGGGACTGGCTGAGTAAGGAGGCTGACACTACTACACTGGGATTTAAGGAGACTCCAGCTGTAAAGGAATGGAGCTGGACCACTGCGAGAAGGTGACTGTGAATTAATTGGGCTAGTAGGAGCACACTGGAAGGAGGAAGCTGCTGGGATGTGGCCCCTAGGACTGGAGTAGAATGAGGGAAATTATGAAGGAAGAAGAAGCATGAGGGCCAGTGAGATGGGTGGGGGATAGAGGTTGGATGAAGAGCTGGGACCTAACTTAGCTGCCATTTTGCTGCAAAAGAGAAGCCTCCCACTGATGCACTCCTTTGAAGGCTTTGTAATGGCAGACGTTGATGGCAAACATTAAAAGAAAAATGCCACATGGCTTTACTTCCCTGCGGTCCCTCTTGCCACATAGATGTGGGATGTAGAGGATACAGATGACAGCACCCTGTGCACAGTTGCTGATCTAGGAAGGTCCACAGCAATGGAGAAGGACTGCTTCAGAGGAAGTCCTGCTTAGAGCTGGAGCAGTGCACACTCCCTTTTTCTGTGGGGGGTGCTGCAGATGCCAGCATGTACAGGCTGGAGCATGTTCAGTACAGATGGAGTCTTTGAAGAATTTAGCTGACAAACTCTTAAATGTCTTTACTGAACTAGTGCTAATTGAAAATTTTCAAAGGTTTATAGCTTGGCCAAATGTGGGTGGATTTTCAAAGAGATGGCAAAAGGCACATCCCCAAGAGAAGGGCCAACCTTTCTCCAAATGTTATGCTTCTGTTCCAAAGCACACTCTCCTCAATTAAGTATAGCAAGAAACAACATACCAATAATTTTCTTAATTTCATTTTCAGAAATTGCTGAATCATTTTTGCTGAAACTCTCCAAAATAATTGAAGCTTGGGCAAACACTCTTCAGACTAAATATCAATTTAGAGAGTGAAGTTTAGCAAACAGAAATACTGTCTTACAGGAGGAATACCTGTTCTCCCTGTAATAAGAAAGGACAAATTTTAGGAGCCCTTTTCCAGAAATTAGGAAGAGAAGGACTGGTAGTAAGTTGCTGCAGATTTACTCATGAGGCCAGAAGTTGTCTTTAAATATACTTCTCATATTGAAATGCTTACACAGCTTAATTCAGTGCAGATATTACTAGTGAGTGATTTGCCTGCATGGGAAGGTTACTTCTGTGATGTTGCCAAAATGTAGTGAGGCTTTGGCAGTTGCATAGTGATAGCAAATCACCAGGTCCCGTAAATAAAAGTTGCCTCAGGACAGCTTTCATTTCTGTATCTAACTTGCTCAAAAATCCTTCTAAGCTTTGCATTGTAGGGTTACCACTGTTTACTCATTCGAAGTATGTCCCATTTCCTCTTTTTTCACCCTTGGATGTGTTACTAACTTCCATTTTTTCATAATATACTGACTGAGTATTGCAAGCAATTTCCAGCAAGTAAATATTGGCTTTGCATCCAGCTTTACAAAAGAGCTACAGATCATCACTTTTTCTGTTGCGCCCAGACAAATCTAACAAACACAAATTCTAGCCATCTGTATTAAAACAATGATGCACACTTTTGAGACTGCTGGAGAAACAGCACTTCTTGACATACAGCTAGAATACTTACCTTTACGTCCCACCCCTGACTCCTTTTTTACAGAAATGGTGGATATAATACATTTCCCTTAGGAAGGATTAAAAGCATTTTGAATTATGATGGTTAACATGTAGGCTTCTATCATTGTGGAGAAGAAGCCTACTTTCACCAAAACTTACTTTCCTCCAAGTAGCAAGTTCCAGACTGGAATAGGCATCAATGTAACTGTGAATTCCCACAGTAACTGATGCATTGCTCAGCTAATTCAGCTTGTGGGGAGCAAATGACACTTCAGCATATTGGATGCCATAGACATAAACGTGACATCCTTGAATTAAAGTCTGAACCACCAAAGGTATGCCTGAAATTTGCAAATCTTTGCTGTATCCATTGGGATCCCATAAAACTTGCAAAGCCACTGACCTCAAAAACAAGAGATGTTCAGCTGGGAAGTGGCCATAATATAACCTTTGGGAAGAAGTATTGGGAAGTAGTCCCAGGTTTTGTGCTATCAGATTCTTTTGCCTGGCAAATTGGAATGAGGGAAGTGCTCAACCACCTTCTGTCAGCAGTATGTTACCATCACAGGTGGAATTGGAAAAGTTATTCAGGAAATGTAGTTGCTGAGAAGAGAGAAACAGAGAAGCAATCAGTGAAGAGTAACAGGCGGGTATGGATTTTATGTGCGATTAATTGAATGGTTCCTTGAATTGTCCCAGTTGCATGCCAGAAATGACAAGTAGGGGCCTCCAGGCTGGGCTTTACATGGAGTACTGTACATGGTACAAAGGTCTAGAGTTTAGAGAACATGTTAAGCTTTTGTTTGTGGACTCTGGGAGCTCTTCCTTTTGCAGTTTATATTGTGCTAATAGTCTTTAATCCTAACAGGAGATTGTATGTTTGATTTGTTAGGGGGGGAAACGAGCAGAAAAAATTTGCCCATATAGCTTTAAGTGTATTTCTAACCCTAAGAAAGACTATGTGAGGTATCTGTAAGAAGTCTGTCTCAAAGAAAGGTTCTTTACAGTTGTTCAGAAAGTAGTACAGCTTGAGGTATTTTATACTAGCCTATAAGGCACTAGATTTAAATTGGTGTGCAGTGAAACATTTAAATATACTATAGCAAATGAAATATGGTCCAATAGGTTTTTTATGGTCCGGCTATGCTTTTTCTTTTCAATCACTAGCCTGGGGCGAACAAGTCGGCTTTAAAATGTCTGTTTTAGCTATGCTTTTATCACCTCTGTCTTTTAGGAAGTTTGATTTCTTTGTTCATTTCTTTTCTTTGATAAAAAAAGAACTGAGATCTCTGAATGGGTTATTTATCTCTTATGTTTAATCTATTTATCTGTCAATGGACATGCTGCTTTAGAAGTGTTTTATATTACTAATTAATTCAATTTCACATACTGTGCTCCACGTTAACACATTTTCTATTATACACTATAATGTAATACAGGGCCTTCCCTCAGCAACTTTACCTTAAAGCTTTAATTGCTTTCCTCTAAGCCTCAGCTCATGTTTGATTTATCTGATTTCTTTGTATAAAGATTCCCTGGTTTATAACGTGTACACAAGTCATCAAATTGGTGTTGATGTTTATCTAACAAACTTACCAATTGGTGATAGTATACATCCCTTTATGAATTTACGACTGGGCAATAAAAGAAGTGTCAAAAGCCCTGTTGTTGTCTCTATCAGGTCACTCTGTTTAGAAAGACAACCTGGCCTGCCACTGACTTACACCATGGTTTGAAGGGTTGAATCCTGAAGTCAAAATCTGTTACAGATTTCTAGCCATGAACTGATTTTTTTTTTTATCTTTTTTGAGGGGAAAAGGTGAATAGATTGGAGAGGTGTAAGGGGTAAGACAGCTTGAGCACATTTGAAGACAGCGTGGACTTCATCTGACATACATGGTTGTTTACATAAAGGAAAAGCTGAACCAAAATGCCAGATCCCCAAGCTATGTGAAGTTCAGGGTCTGGATCCAAGTATTGCAGCTTGAATTCTCTCTGGCTCTCAAGAACCTAAATGTAGATACTACATATTAAAATGCATGAAAATGAATGATAGTAAATAATCAATGTAGAGTGGGAAATCTGGTCCTTTGATCTGTCAGGTTTCATCACATAACACAAGCATAAGGACATATGGTATTTTAAAGCTGCATTTGAAGAGATGCCTACGCTGACTTTTATCCTTATTTACAAATAGTCAGCAATAAAGGCTGTAATCTTGCAGATAACACTATGGGTGTGCATAAGTCTTCTTGTACAGAGTTCATTTTAGGATTGAGATGTGATTAATATAGCTAGGAAACATTTGGAAAATGCATAGTTACTTTTGAATGCATTAAGTGAGCCCAATGTTATAGCTCTTAAATAAAGAGTAGGTAGATGTATATATCTCTACTTGTTTGTTTCAAATCCAGAAAGCCATATTGTTTCTGCAAAACCTCTTCATTAGCTATTTCATTATTACATATACTTCCCACTCATTACAGCTCCATCCCACTTTCCTTACGTATGGATGACGTCTATTGGCTTCAGTGAGAACTAATTGCACATGAGGCGAAAGGATTCAAATTAGGATTACCAATATATGACCACACAGAGAAGCAAGCATGAAATATTCTAATTCTTTTTAGATGCAAAATAACTTATGAACAAAACCCATTGTGGCTGATTCTCCCAAGCTTAAAGCATTGTGAAAGAAAAATTAAAATGGGCAAGGCTCATTAATTTGCTAAAATCCATTGTTAATGCAGTGTTTTCAGTCCTCCTGAATGCTGCCCTAATGACATTTGGTGTCTTTCTAAAGAACCATCCCAGGTGTAAATATAGTTTTTTTCTTTCCTCTGAGAATATAAGCTTCCATTTAAAGAAATAAGTTCCCAGACCTCATAATTAAATAGAAAGTTTGGAAGTCAGAATTGCATGCTCCTTAGATATTAAAGGCAAATAAAGATCAGTCTGTATTAAGTCCTTTTCTAAAGCGTCATAATTTTTAACTTTTCTTGAACTCTGATCTTGGTTTGTTTTGGATGAGAGAAAGGTTAAGAAGGCAAGGGAATTTTGGCTTTTTAATTTTTGGGATTAGCAAGAAACAAGTGGCTGTATGGCTATTCTAAAGCCTTTTTAAAAACTGCTTCACCATACCAGAAGAAATAGTATCATCTGGCAAATTGCTGCTGGATGAAATAGTAATCAAAATATGTGACGAAAACTACGAGCTCTCTCCACCAACTCCAGCAGGGCTTATGCCATAGTGAGGCTATTGAAAAGCAGTCCCTTCAAGCTCTGCAAAGGAAAGCTGAGCCACCGAGGACTTTAGCCCATGAGCACTTTTTCCTAACAGTGGCTTTGCTGCAGTGAATTGACTTCGCCTCCGTTGACTTTGGCTGATCCAAGCACCGCTCCCTGTCGCAGGATTGGGCCCTTAGATGATACATGTAGGACTCTGGAAGACCAGCTTTTACTGCTCATATGTTTGGCAGGCAGATTTGATAATCAGTGCTGTTCTAGAACCTTACACCATCTCAGTGAATATAAATTGATGGTGTAAAGCAAATGGGCAACTGGCAGGAAGCCAAACACGGAGGGGAGAGAAGACGGTTTATTGTTGAGGGGGCAGCCCGGTGTTCTACAGCAGAGCTTTCTGTTCACAACAGCTCTGCAGAGCTGCTGAGTTCGAGTGTGGCCTCTGAAGTGTATGAAATAATAACAGTTTTATTTCTCCTGACACAAGAACGGAAGCTGTTTGCTGCCACCTCAGAACTGTTACCCTGCAATGCAAAAGTACCAACAAGGCAGGCTGGATGCAATGTTATTATAAACAGTGCCGCAGTAAACTTCAGGAAAAGCCCATTATACGGTGATAGCCTGTTTGTCAAGAGAAAAGTTCACTAATGTATATAAGAAGCTGAGCTCCTCATTTGCCGATATGTCTGCATCTATTTTGTTGCACTTTTACCTTTATTTACTGTGCAGGTGCTGCTGAGAAAAAACTTGGAAAGCACGAAAAGGCAGGAGGCTACGTATTCAGCTAGTTTCAATTGGCAGAGAAATGGTGTCAATTCAAGGCAGTTGATGCTATGGTCCATTGTTTATTATTGCTTTTTAAAATTTTAGGATTTTACAGGGGTATGGAAGAGTGTTTTCTGTGTGATTGTTTTATTACTGTAAATCAGTGAGTTTAAGGTGCATTTAAAATAAAACAATGAATGACAGCAGGAAAAAAATTAACGTATTAACATGATAGAATTAAATTCCATTTTAACTCTAATTTGCGCTCATATGCAATCAGTTACAGTGATATGAGCTGAGAATTTCAATGAGGCCTCAGGGAGTTTGACACCCATTTCTTATTTTGTTTTGATGGGATTAGCACCCCAAAACCAGAAACTTCTTTGAAAATCATCTGTAATGTCAGTCCTTCCAAAGTGTCCTAATTCTTTCTGTTTGTTTAAATACTCCAGGAATTATTCTCAACAGAAATGCAAGTACTGCCTTTTGTAGTGGGAAAAATATCATCATTTATTCATCAGTCATAGATCTTAAGTGTCTTTCTTATAAAACTAGAGGATTTTGACTACCCTCTCTGAGCTCTTAAAAATCTGGTTGCTGATTGAGGTATCTTTTCTTGATGCAGAAACCTACTGCTATACTCTGTAAACTCGGCCCCTGGGTTATGTCATCAGCTGTGTATTTTTCCTCTCATATGACATTGGGTCAGACACTTGGTATCTCTAAGCCTCTCTTTATCCACCCAAAATCAGCTTCTTTTTTCATTTCTCACTTTCTTTTTCCAGGGAGTGAAGTTTTCATTGCGTGTATTCCTTAACATTCATGAAGAAATTTGAGCTCTCTGTCTGTAAAGTATTCTAAATACACACAAATATTTAGCTGTGGTAATTCTTCATCTTAATTTCCTGGCAAGTTTCTCAAACTAAAGAAGAAAATGGCACAAGTATTTTGTAACTTTTCATTTGAATTCCAACATAATATGAAAATTTTAAAATTTTCTTGTAAAGAAGATCTGCCAACTTCACCACTATGTACTATCAAAAAGTAGAATAAAAGAAGAAATCAAACTTGGCTGCTTCTTTTTTTAATTAATTAAAAAAAAAAGTCCATTTGATAACATTTTGTTCAGGAAATTGTTTGTAAAACACAGGTATGTTATGCAAATTAATTTACTGAGCGTCAGTTCTTACTTCTAGTAACTAGATGAGCCAACTCCACTGTGCTAGAAAGCCAAGAAAACAGCATATATATTAAGATTAGTCAAAACTTTTATTCCTGCTTAAAAGAGATGCAAATTGCAACAACTTAGTATTGCTTATGAGGAAAGGCCAAAATCTTGCTTCTTCACCTTCATTTAAGATACAAGGCATTACACACAGAGCTCTAAAATGTGGTAGGTATCCATATGTGATTTTGTATCTTCTTCTTACCATGTAATAGGGTCTGTGATGGCTTTCAGTGATTGCATTTGGGATGACTGTCTTCCTGTCCAGTCAACTTACTTTGCAGAGTCAGTAGAGGCAAGTTATTCACAAAGATGGAAAGAATAGGCTTTTCAAGGCTGAAAAAAATTTTAAAATCACACCACTATTCCTTTGTGGAGCAGATTGAGGTAGAAGGCCAAGCTTTCTGCAGTTTGCAGGAGAGGATATTTTTAACTTTATTTAGGTAAAAAGAAGAGGATTTATTCTTTAAAATTGATGTAGAATTCAGATTTCTGGACTCTTATTTTTATAAATACATTTAAAGTCATGTATAAGGATGGATGTGCATATTCACTTGCTATTTGCGATGAAGTCACACCCATTTCCAAAACCGAAGTGTGAGTAGGAGCATAATATCAATTCATCTGTTTACTATTACTGTTCTTATCCTAAACCCACCTCCACAATATCTGAAAGTCCCCTAGGTATTCAGTGAAAAAACCTTCTCCTCTTCAGCTGTTTCTTCCCACTTAGTTTTAGGGAATTAATTATTGTATGGTTGCCATCTATTCTGAAAGTTACAGGACAATCCCAGTGTTTGAACACCATGTCTGAATCTCAGTCTCCACTTGGGCAGGACACATGGTGTGAGAGACAGCTGCTAAAAACTGTGCAGCTATTACAGTGTGTCAGTTTATAAGCCGTGAAGTGTATGTACCAGCTTGCAGATTGTTGGTGGGAGTGTGGTACTTTGTTATAAATACATTTTATTGTTTGTAAGGAGATTAGACTTAAAATCTATCCAGAAGAAATGGGCAGTAAAAGATCAAGTTAATTGTCTGGCATTCATTTTAAGTTGCCTGATCTCTTAAGGGTGTATGGGAGCTCCACTAGCTCCCAAAATATTGACATAGATTATTCTTGCTTAGTGATAGTGGATAGTTGTGCACTGGATGTTCAGCAAGATGGTAGACTCAGAGGAGGACTACATGGAAGGGTCAACAGGCTCCATTAAGACCAGATCTTAAATACATGTAGGTGGCTAAAACTGCAGATGAGAACTTGTCAAATTGTCAAAAGTGACTAAATACATTGCATGCCTAGCTGCCACGGAAAGCAGGTGAATTAGCCACCTAACTCCTATTAGTTTCATCATACATGCCTTCATCTTTAGGCCCCTAGATGTTTCTATGGTGGCACCAAATACTTCTTGCTTCTTTTCAGATTAATAGCAGCTCAGGCCACCTACAATATAGCAAAACAGTACACACTTCTGAAAAAATCACTTTGGATCAAGACCTCCTAATGTGTAAACATTATACATTCTTTTAACATTTTCCTAGTAAATATTTTAAAAATGTTACAGATCTATGGCAGATGTTGCTATCTACTGTTTCCTAAGCATGTAATGGCTGAGTTGTGTGTGTATCTGTGTGTTTTCATGCTTTTCTGTTTTTAAGCCTGTGGAAATCAGCATATTGTGCTCAGTAGGCATAACATCAATGTGTAGTATATATTGTTAAACCTAAGACTACTGTCAGGTTGCGCAAATACAAAGAGAAATGGAAAAAAAAGACAAGAGCCAAATAACTGAGATTATAAACTGCTTTTAATACTTTCTAAAGTCTGAAGCTTATGTATAAATTAATTCAAACTCTACAGAGGAACTCTGAAACAAACCAGAGATGCTCAGGTGTTGTTCAAACCTTAACGTGATTTGATAACACTTTCTTCCCTGGCATTCTCATCTCAGCCCTCTGAAAACCAGCCTCTCAGTCCCTCTGACCATGGGGCTTCCCAGCACCCACATTTCCTGCTCTAGAGCCCTTCCCTGCTCCTCAACCACATTTTACTGTGACCTCCCCAGATCCACTTTTCTGTTCCAGATTGTCTTCCTGAGATTGAGCTAAATCCTTTTCCAAAGTCTGTATCTTGCTGCATTAGGTTCCTATTTCTCCTGACCTCAAAAATACCTTGCAAAGCTAGTTCCTCTTCCACATGCTTGCCCTCTCACCTCACATACCTGAGCTGCTCTTCAGAAGCTGATGAAATTTAAATGTAATCATAATCATATCACATTAAAAAGGAGACATGACCACTAATAAATGCTTTCTCAGATGTTTTGTTCTTTTTAGACTCCTATTCTAAAAACCCATGTGCAAAAGGGCCATTTCAATTCAAAGCCCTCCCACTCCCCAAACCATAAAACCTCATGACTTCTGCTCTAAACCTCATAACAGTGCCCACTAACTCAGTATGTCAATACTGGCTACAAAAATTCCCTTATTGCTTTGTATCACCTGTTCAAATCTCATCTCCTCAAAGAGACAAGACTTCAGGTCTCGCTTCTGTTAGGAATTTCAAAACCCTGCACACAAGTTGCCAGTGTAGAAATTACCCATTTGTGTTGGCAGTCCTACCCAGAGACAAAAAAGAGGACTTTCCAAAAAGAAGAGAGCATATAGCCTTCTCTTCTGGCCTCAACAAGACAACAGCAAACAAAATCTACATATGCTTTGGAAAGTGGATATCCTCTGAAGACCTGAGCTGCAGTTTCACTTTGCATAATTTTGGAAATGTTTGTAAATCTATGTAAATCCATGGCTTAGAGTTCATCTTATTCAGTCTTAGCGTGAGACTTAGCCTGAACCACATGATTCACGTGATTTCACCTAGTTGCCACAAGAAAGCATCAATTGCAGCACTACAGCCAAAAGCGTTACAATGTTCACCAAAACTTGAAGGCAGTCTTCAATAAACCTGGCCTTAACTA
>WEIV01020409.1:2117-28162 GCA_013390005.1 Calyptomena viridis
CATACAGGCAGTAGCTGTAATCCCAAATGAACAAAGATATGTGACTTTGAGTCCAGAATCTTTAAAGTTTATGGGTATAAACAAAGCTTCAAACCAAGGCAAACATCTGGCTTTAAAACTTTGACTTGCATTACAAAGAAAGAGTTTCTGCTCTTCTGAACTTTTGGGCAAACTCTGTGAAATGACAGCCACAGTTATTTATTTGTTTGCTGCAGGACGTATTGGGCCTGTGGCAATCAGTGTGGAGGCAAAAGGTACCTGGTAGAGGGGACTTAAGTGGAGATCTCACTGAGCTGCCTTTGGTCTCCTTGTACATAGAGCCCGTGGTTATTGTTTAGTTCTATAAGAATGCTTTTATTTCAGTCATATGATTTCCTTCATGTCCTTACCCTCATACTGGCTTTTCCAACAGTCCAGAGAAACTGTAAGACTTTGGAGTGTTCCCATAGGATTTTTAAATTTGTCTGTCCTTGTAAGTTTGAATACAGCAGAAACAGAGTGTTACTGCATTTTTTTCCCTGCTCCAGAACAAGTTAAGGCTGCACTGACTACAGCAAGAAAGTGAAAAGGAAATTAAGCCATAAAAATGGAATACCTCAGCCTCCTGTCACATCCCCAGTGTAGACCGGAATGTCACTAGATCATCTGCTTTAGATTTACTACTGCTCCATACGTCTTGAAGTGGAAGGGCTATACAGTGGTTCTGCAGTGTTTGCAATCCCTACAAAAATGCCAAGACACAAGGGACCAAGGCCATGTCTGGTTTCATGTGTCTCCTAGATCATGGCAGAGGGAAGTGTAAGCTACTCCTGTGTAGTCCAGATGGGGATCAAAGGTCCTGCAGCTCAGGCAAAGCAAGGAGGTTACAGAAATTATAGCATGAAAAATGTTACAGCCTTTTTTGGGCTGGTCTATTGTATGTTCCCAATAGCTTGTTAACTCATGAAAAACTATTTATTTCTTCCATTGTATGCCTGGGGGCCAGAAAGGTTTTGTAGCCTGAGTCAAGAGTTCACCACACAGTCCAGCCCATCTGGTGGGTTGGGTAAGTGGAATTGCAGCTAGGAACAGAATTTTGATTTGTGTTTATGAAACAGCTTCTATTCTGGTCTTGTTCTCTGGGGAATGGATGCAAAACACCAGAAGAATAAGATGCAACTCTTTCTAGTGCATCATGTTGGGCAAATTAACTTTTGACCTTCTTGTGGCTTTGTAAAAATGTGAGAGCCTTTGCCTCAGGATTTAAGGTTATTAGGAAGAAGATTTTTTTTCTATTCCCTGTTGGACTGTTACGTCTTTGTGGGGTACCAAACAAGCTTGATGTATGCAGCAAAATAAATGCTGAAGACCTGTTGTGTTCATATTTGTGCAGTGTAATGACTGGCTTCTGAGAAAACCTTCGAGATGGTGATATGAAAAGAGTATTTATTTTTGACTTCCAATACTGCACAGTAGAGATTAACTCTTTTGTGCTTGTTTTCAGACTGGATATTTCCATCTGCCCCATGGGGATTACTTCATTGAGCCTATTAAAAAGCACCCACAGAAGGAGGGAACACCCCATCCCCATATTATCTATGGGGCAAATTACCTTCAAAGTGCTTTAAGGAGAAGACGGGCCATCCTGATGGAAAGTGGACAAGCATGTGGATTGAATGGTACAATTTTTGCTAGATTTCTGCTTATCTGCTTTCTGAATCTTTTAAGCGGCTTATATTTTCCGGTGGTGTCTACCTTTCCTTCTGCAAGTCTTTTAAAAATCCTGCAAGAGGTTATGGAACATGAGACCATCTCAGTCAAAGTGCCTCAGGAGCCACACATCTGGGTTCCTTTCTGAGAACTTAAATCCTCCGTATGACTGCTGGGATTTGTTTTTCACATGATTTCTACATACAACTTTTTTCTCCAACCAGAACTTTCACTGAGTTTGAAATTTGAATTCTTGAGTAGTTTTGGGATGACAAGATTTGCAGTCAGAATTATTTTTAATAAAGTGTTCTCACTCCATGCAAATACTGCCCTCAACATAAAATATCTCCCTCTAATCCATGGTTTAAACTTAGTATTTCTATATTCTCTGTGATAGTTATCAGAATATTTAAAGACTTATATTTGTTATCCTGAAAGTGAAGCAGAGCATCAACAGTAAGATTTTTTTTTTTAGAAGTGTAAGTAAAAATGACAAGTACTGGTGTAGTAATATTCAGCATCATGTCTTTTGGGAAAACAAATACACTCTTTATTTCCAGCATAGTTTATGTAAAAGGTAGTTGGCATCTCATAATTACAAAATGAGTTCCTTAATAAAATAATTTACTTGATTTCATACCATAAATGTACAGATCTTGTGTTGGTTCTCTGATGTTGGAGGCCTTGAAAGTGAGTCTGCACCAAATTTTAGAAAGGTATAGTATTGGTAGGGATGAATGAGTGACAACATACATGACAGAATGCCTGAGTATAGAAAATAGAGCTGCAGAATGTGCAGGAATGTGTTTCTCTTTCACAGGTCAGTGGTTTAAGACAAGCTGGTTCTTTTCCAGAGGTGGGAAATAAAAGGAGGAATGTAGGAAATTTTAATCCTCAGTCACGATAGCTGCTGAAGTTTTACTGCAGGATAATATGAATTGATAAATTAAAGAAGCAAACAACAACTTGACTCCACCCTCTTTCTGGTCATAGACCTGCACTGTGCTCCTTGTTTGCTGGCCAAGACTAGTGGGAAGTGGTAGCAGGGGGAAACTAGAAAGCTGATCGGGAGGATATTCAATCTTCTATGGCAATGGGGAGGCAAAGATAAGAGGAAGCCAGAGAATTAATACGAATTCTCTTCCATTTTCTTTTTCATCAAGGAAAAATATATCTACTTACTAGAAAGTGAGCCTGGAGCTGGAAAGCCATGAGCATCTAAAGATAATGTTCATCTTGGTTTAAATTTAAAAGAGCTCCCCAATTTTCCATTTTTTCTGATGACTGCTGGGATAAATGAGAAGAATTAGTTTAGATTTGGCTGTGAAGAATGAGGAAATTGTTCTTACCTACTGTCATGCACGTTTCTTTCAGGGATGAAATAACATCTGTACACAGTAATTTTAAGTATGGAGAAAAGATAGGAGATACCACAGATCATGCTGTGTATTTGTTTTGTGGGATCTGCTTATCTTCTTTCTGTCTCACATTTAGCCTCCTTTCTTCAGAGTCATGAAGAGTGAGACAGAAAAAGACTGGCTGTACCTGAACACTGGAAACAATTGAACATAGCTTCCCTGAGATTTAATCACTTAGGCGATCTAAGTCTGCTCTCGTAGGCTTTTCAATTTAAACTCCCTGTCTGATGTTATTCATTCCAATGTGACAGAACTATTTCTGTTCTTGATATTGCAGGCAAACAAAGGTAGTGTCTTATGAACTAACAAAGCAATATACCGTCATTTATGTTTCTATTTTTAACTGACTCTGTCAGCCTTGGAGGTAAGGTCTGCTTTTGGTCAAGCAGTATTCTTCTTGACTGTCTTAAAAGTTAAGTAAACAATCTGGAAAAGTGCATGGGGGAGAAAGCATTTCCTTCATTGCATTTTTGCCTTTTGTATGACAGGATATAACAATCATTGGTTCCTCTAAAGGCCTTAACTTTTAAGTTGTGTATTAGGCATCTCGGGGTGCATTCAAAGCAGTGTGAGCAGCAGGTCAAGAGAGATGATTCTGCCCCTCAGCTCTGCTCTGGTGAGACCCACCTGGAGCTCTGCATCAGCTCAGGGATCCCTAGGACAGGAAGGACATGGACCTGTTGGGCGAGTCCAGAGGAGGCTTCCAACTTGATTAGAGGGGCCTCTCCTATGGGAATTGTTCAATCTGGCAAAAAAGAGGCCTTGGGGTGACCTAATTGTACCTGTAAGGAGCCCACTAGAAAGATAGGGCATGTAGTGACAGAACAAGGGGGAATGGCTTCAAACTGGGAGAGAGTAGGTTTTGATTAGATGTTGGGGAAAAATTCTTTGCTGTGAGGATGATGAGGCTTTGGCACAGGTTACCCGAAGAAGCTGTGGATGCCTCATCCCTGGAAGCGTTCAAGGAAAGGCTGGATGGGCATTTGAGGAACCTGGTCTTGTGGAAGGTGTCCCTGCTCACAGTAGTGGGGTTGGAATGAGATGGTCTTTCAGGTCCTTTCCAACCCAAGCTGTTCTGTGTTTTATCTCCTTTCTGCTGTAGGGAGCTCTTCAACAGGGATAGGAGGAAGAAAGAAGTCAGTTTCTTCATATCCTGTTTGCTCTATGGATTGTCAGAGCAATTGCTCTTGTTAGAAGTGAAATACAGAACAAAAAGAGAAAGTGAGATAAATCTTGCTTTCTCTGCTAAATATATTTACTGTGCATGATTTGTTGAATACTTGGTGCATAAATAAATTATAAAGGTGGTAAGATGACTCTTCTACCTCTTCAAGATCTCATGTACTTCTTGCTTTTGAGTTTGATGGCAGAAAGTTGGTACACCAACATGGTATCACAGATAGCCCAAAGTAATGCCTTTGGGATCACATTAAAGCGAAACATTTTCAATTTAAAGTTCACAATTAATTGTAAAAACTAATTCTATTTTACAGATTGAAATTTTTCATTCATTTTGTGTTCTCAACCATAGCTTTTTCCCTGATGGGTCGGGGTTTAGCTAATGAAAAGTTGCCTGGTGTATCTCTTGTAGGAGCTGGTGTTAAGAATTCAGTATTTTAACTTTGTGGGCTCAGATTCATCATAGAGTGTCTGCATTTGTTTGTCTCAGTCTGATTCTGTCTGGTTTTTAATTAGCTTTTAATTAGCTTTTAATTTTAATTAGAAATAACTGAGTTATTTCTATGACTTATGCTTAGTGTGTCCAGGTTAAAATGTAGTGGTGCTTTTTCCTTGGAAAAGTTAAATCACCTGGATGCTTACAAGTCAGTGCACAAAGTTGAGTGCTGATAAAAGAAATATTTTAGTCAGAATCTAACCTGTCAGGCAAGGAATATTAATATGAATATGTATAGACAAAATCAAAGTAAAAGAATTACTGTGGGAGGGAGAATAGGTAGAGGATACTGATCTCTTGTGCAGTCTTTTTCCAGATTTTTTTTTAATGCAAGGGCTATGCCTCTTGGAAGAAGCCGTGTGCAACATCCTTACAACTTTTACTGTGGCAACAACCACATGAATCTCCAGGGTCCAACTGCCTTGTTATCCTTCTTACCTACATACAATAATCATAGAAACACAGAATATGCTGAGTTGGAAGGAACCCACCAGGATCATTGAGTCCAACTCCTGATCCTCTGCAGGACACCTCTGCAAACCATGTGCCTGAGAGCATTGTCCAAACACTTTGAACTCTGTCGGGCTTGGTGCTGTGACCACTTCCCTGGGAAGCCTGTTCCAGTGCCCAGCCACCCTCTGTGTGAAAAACCTTTTCCTGATATCCAGCCTCAACCTCCCCTGACTCAGGTTCATGCTGTTTCCTCTGGTCCTGTCACTGGTCACCAGAGAGTGAAGAGATCTGTACCTGCCCCTCCAATTCCCCTTGTGAGGAAGTTGTAACTGCAATGAGGTCTCCTCTCAGTCTCCTCTTCTCCAGGATGAACAGACCAAGTGACCTCAGCCACTCCTCATAAGGCTTCCCCTCAAGGCCCTTCACCATCTTCGCTGTCCTCCTTTGGACATTCTCTAAGAACTTAATGTCTTTTTTATATTGTGTAGACAAAACTGCCACAATATCCCAGGTGAGGCCGCCCCAGTGCAGAGCAGAGCAGGACAATCCCCTCCCTTGACCAGCAGGTGATGCTTTGCCTGATGCCCCCAGGACACAGATGTCCCTCCTGGCTGCCAGGGCACTGCTGACTCATATTCAACTTGCCATCCACCAGGACCCCCAGGTCCCTTTCCATGGCACTGCTCTCCAGCCCCTCATTCCCCAGTCTATACAACCAGGATTGTCCTGTCCCAGGGGCAGCATCTGGAACTTGCCCTTGTTAAACTTCATACGGTCGATGATTGACCATTACTCTAATTTGTCAGCATCAGCGACATTCCTGTGCTCTTGCAATGATTACATTAATTACTTTATAACTGGTAATATCTTTAACAGTTTCAGATATTTGGGGGAAAATCATTGTGATAAATTACATAAATTAGAATGTAGGTTTGTGCTGTACACTTCCACTGCTGCTTAGGCAACTGCTGATGACTCAGTCATTAGCTGCATGCAAAACTGAGTTGCTAATTTTGAAAGTAGCATTACAATATTGTACATTGGTAGCAGCTGTGTTACTGTACCATTTGAAATATGTGTGAGAAGTACCAGAAGTGATAAATGAGAAGCGGCCCTGAGTCTTATAAAGAACTTCTCTAATCCTTTGTGCCTGTAGGAGAGGAGACTAGGGATCTAGGAATTTGGTTTCTTTTTCTAAATAGATTATCTTAAAAACTTGACAGTGGTCTGAGATATAATGCAAGAGAGAAGGAACCATTCTCCCTTCTACAGAATGAGGGAAGACTTCCTCCCATTTCTTCTGCTTGTTTTCATGCAGTCTGTCACAAGGTATTGGGTTTTTTTTGTGAGCTGCAAAATAGAGAAATTTTGTGAAGTTGTGAATGAAAATGCTGTGATGTAGTGGAGCCATTCCTCTGCTAAGTGCTGCAGAGGGGACTGATGGAACATGAGCAGATGGACTCCTTTTTCTTGGGCTGGTAACACAAACAGGTTGCTGTCATTTGGAAGGAGGGCAATTGAGTTTATTCAGATGTCAACCCAGTGATTGTTGCACTAGGCTGTAATATATAGCTAAGGAAAGAAAGATTTAGGGTGTTAAAATAAATCTTAGAATACTTCATTGGAGCTTTAGGTATACAGAAGTTATAGTTACCATATGCTTTACCCTCATTTTGGCATTGAAAAGATTTGATGGATCAGAAATTAGGATTAGAGTTTTACATGGGTCTCTAACTCCTTGTATGCAGAGAAATTATAAATCTTAAAACTGAATTTTTTGCATTTAGGGCAATTTTATATTGGAACTGTGATGGGATGAGGCTCAAGGTGGAAAGGATCAGACAAGAGGCTGGCTGCTGTGTGAAATGAGTAGAGAGGTGAGGGGAGTTAAAGGAGCAGAACAACATCACCTGTGCAGAACTGCATTTTAAGTATTTTGAATGGTGGCTTGGTGGCATAGGTCATTTAACAGATGATTAGGATATTATTAAGATGTTTAAGACGAAGTTCTTCCTAAGGGTTATATCTGACTGCAGAATTATTCAGTCATGGTCTTGCTTTTGATGATCAGCTTGATACTGTCCAATGATTCTCTTCAGTTTTTATGTTTGCAAGTGTACAGTGTAAACTGTTAATCCTGGCTTTTGACTCTGAAATCCTTTGTTTGATCACTTGAAAGAGGGAGGGGGAAAAAAAGCCCAAAGCAATGTTTTATTCTCAAATAATAACCTATCTTTTTTTTGGAAGAACATTGTGGCCGATGTAAGCAGCTTTGCTTGTTGTCAGAACTCCTGGCTTTGTAGCTTCTGTCTCTTTTAAAGAATGATACTGACATTTTTCCAGTATTTGTTTATCCTGTATTTAACCACATCAGTTACAGTTCAGCTTAATTTGCCTGTTTTTTCCAAAGCACGGGGAGGATGATAAGTTCACACATTGAATTTTAGTAACTGTGATTAATTCAGCCTCAGCTGAGGGAAGAGCATCTTTCTCCCTGCATCCCTCTTTTTTCTACAAAATCCTGTACTAAGCTGTTTATAAGATGCTTACCATGGAAAGTAAGAGCAAATAGGTACATCCAGTCAGAATGACTTCTATTTTAAAGCAGGAACAACAAAACAAACAGCTTGCAGGAGTACTGGAGTATCTCTCATTGCTGAAACAGTCTGCAGTAAACTGAAGACTGATTTCCTGCTGGTGCAGACAGTAAGAGATTTAGCATTTCAGAGGTGGGGTACCTGGGAAACAAAGACATCATAACCAGTTTGTTCTAGTAGTCGATGAAACAATTGCTACTAATCAGTATAAAAAGGTTTTCCCCCTCCCCCATCAAACTCATGAAATGAAAGCAAAGGATTCTAACTTTCTTTTTGGTTTCAAGAATACTTTTTATTTTTTTTTTTTTAGTTGCTCTCAATACAGGTAGAGGAGAAAGCAATAAAATACTGTATTTTGTGCAATTTTCCTCTCTAGTTAAATGAGTGAAGAGTGAAAACTAGAGCTTTACCCTGGTGGATTCAAAGCCTGTGCTAACAGAGGCCAGAGAAAGTTCAATGCTGTCAGAGTGCTGTCACTTGCTGTCCCAGTCCCCTGACTGTTTTCGTATGTTCTTCTCTTTTCTGATGGAATTTTACTTTCAGTATTTCAATAGCTCCTATTAACTGAAGCAAGGTGCTTTCCCTAAGTGGTCCTAAGGAGGTGAGGGAGAGAAATGTGGAAACATGAGATGGTTACAAGGTGATAATTGTCACTTTTTGCCACCAAAAGGCATCAGAAACATGATACACTACCTTGCTCAATGACTGAATAAATTTGAAAGTTCTGTGGCAGGCCATTTTCCAAAGAAAATGAATCAAAACTATAAAGAGGGAAAAATCTCCTTTGTTGTGATTCAGCAGTCTTTCTGTTCAGTCATTGTGCCACTGGAAAGAAATTGTGTTTGTTACACCATCCTTGCTTACTGCACTTGTTTTCCTGCAGTTAAAAGGAAAGACTGTGATGTCTTCCATGTCTTCATTGAAACAGTTTGCTTAACTAGTCATCAGACTGAGGAGTCTCAATCTGCATCCAGACTGAGCTTAGTTCAGCATTTCTGTGTACTGTCATAGAGGAGAATATTGTGTTCTTGCTCTGTGCCTACAGCTTTCCTTATTAAACTGTGTGTGATGCTATTACACTTGTTGAGTATTGCAATCGATTGGGTAAACAAATGTTCTGGTAATGTAAATGCCAAATTGCTGTATTGATTTGGAGAGCAATAGCACACTTTAAAATTACACTGTTACACATCACATGCCATTCCTTTCTCTTTTGTAGGATAACACTGGCCTTGAATAGTGTAAACCATGTTTCTACAGGTGAAATAGAAAACCCAGAAAGTTAATCTGCCTTTGGTAAAGATTTTTTGATTCAGGAGTTTGAAAATTTGCTTAGAACACTCGATCCATTAATGGAGTAGTATTGGCAGAGATGTTCAGCTTTCAGTCTGGTTAGGGCCAGATTTCTCAGTAATGCTGAACTCTCTGTGAACCTTCTAATAAGAAACTACAATTACCTTATTATTCCTGGGCAGATCAAAGATTTCTAATTCTTCTGAGAAGTGCTGGACATGTTCTGTGGGGCTAGTGTACTGATATGGGCTCAGTGTTCCCAATTAGTTTCTCCAAAATCTGCATGTACTTGATGAGCCTCTGACAGCCTCCTGTCATACATGACCCACTTTAAACAGGTGTCTGAGCACAGTTTTTGTGCATGAAACACAGTGTCCTTGAAGCTTGGCAATTCCTTGCTTGTGGCTATGCTCTTCACTGTTCATGTCCCAGCAGCTGCTCAAACTTGGATCCATTTTTTGTACTTGGAGAGATAAACTGTACTTGAAAGACAATCATAGTACTTCTGTAAGCATAGATTTTAGCTTTATGATTAGTTGGGAATGAGGGGAACTGCATAACTTGCAAGGTTATTTTTTCCATCCACTACTTCAGTCACCTCGTAAAGCTCTCTCCTTTTTAGGGAGAAGCGGGGTTAATGTCTGGATTTATCCCACACCATGCACAATTACTCAGGCTGCACAGATATTCTGCACTCCTGATTATCTGCTGAGTGTAGGATGGAGTTCTCAGCCCTCTGATGGGTGCTTGTGGGGACCATTCTCATAATGAACTCTGGCAATATTGAGCAACTTGGGACATTGCATTTAGTAGTTAAGTTTTCATTAGTTAGCTCTTTGCAAAAGGTCACCTTTCGGAGTTCAGAATGTCATTTCTGACACAGGTATTTATGTCTCAACTGGTTTTGCATTTGGTTACTTAGAGATCGGCCTCAACACAGTTTTAGTGACCTGCTGGATTTGATTGTTGTGAAAGACTTCTAGCAGGGTGGAGTTTGTTGCTCAGATTTGCTGTGCATATGCAATACTATTTACTGTGTGCCATCTCTGAACTGCCCTGAAAAAACTTTAAGTAAATAATAGTCTGGATGGACACCGTTCACTTAAAGATCATACAGATTATACACACTTGTTTTTCTATCAAAAGGAGTTATCCAAAACAAATAGACATCCGTATTTATGGGGTGAAAAAAAAAAGAGTGGCCAGAAGGTTGCTATGCTAAAAGGTATAGGAAATGTTTTTAGTTGCTGCCCTTAAATACTGCACTTGTTTGAAGACTTTGTGGAACTATTTCTTGCATGTCAAGATTTCTATATGAAAGAGCATAAGAGAGAATATTCATTATTGTTTTCTGCGATCTCATCTACACTTATCACTTTTCTTCTCTTGCAAATATTCAACCTAAACGTGCTTTAACAGACAGCATGTAATCAGGTGTCTTAGCTGAAAAAAACAGGTATTCCTGTCCTCTTTAAACAACAATGATGAGGTCTTTGTGAACATACAGTAAATTGTTATAGAAAGTCTCTTTTAAACTGTTCTAATCAGTGTCAAGAAACACTGCCGCAAAAATAATGTTTGTGCAAAATAGGAAGTCCAATGCTTTGATGTTCTCTATTCGTCTTCCTTTTAAAATTGTCTTCCCTAATATTTTGATCAGCTGCAAAACAGCATTTGAGTTGAAGCTGCAGAGATATTTTTATATTTTAAATACTTTTAAAACACAGTTAAAGCACAGTCTCAGCCTGCCTTCTATTCTGCCAATGTTGGAATTAGCAGCAAGTTTCTTGCCTGCCTGAACTCTAAAACAAGCTGAATCAAGTTCCTTCCTTTCTGATCTGCACTGTTGTTGGTTGAGCCCCTGGTCTGGGTTCACCTCAGCTCTGTGGAAGTTTGGATTTGAATCAGATTCTTCTGTCAGATACTGGAGTTTTAACAAGAGATCATTCCCATTATTTTCTGTATTGTCTGCCTGACATTATTTGCTTGACGTTCTCCAGATAAAATATTCACTGAACTACTCTCTGCTTTATATTATTTTCTTTCCAATGTCCCAGTGACATCCATTGCCCATGATGAGATACTTCTATCAGTCAAGTCTTTCTCAGTGGAAGTGGAACATGATGAGAGGGTTGAAATTTTATCTGTCACAAAGATCATGGGGAAGAAGGGCAGTAAAAGAAGGGACATTCCTGAAAATCCCAGACTGGTAACACTGGCTGGCAGCTGAAAGTTGTCCAGGCAGAGAAAGGCTTTACACTGGGGCATGGATTACTGAACAACCCCTTCCTTAGCTGATGGGTATAACTTGGTTTTATCCATCGTTCCATTTTTGGGATCTTTTTCTCTCCTTAAGCTGTAATTAATCCTGCTGTTTTATGATGAATGTGAAGTGGATGTTTCTTTCAGGTCCCATGCATTTACATACCTTTATCATCTTAAGGTTTCACAGAAGAAAGCCTGGGGCTTTCTGCAAATGAAAACCGAAATTGTCATTTAGGAAAAAAAAAGAAGCTCAATCTGTTGACAGGGCTTTGTTTGATTCTCTTTCCACAGGAGTGCAAATTTCAAAACTCAGACTCAGTTCTAAGCAAACACTTTCAAACTTCTTCTTATTTTAGTGTGGGAGCCCCAGTATCTCCTGTCTGTGAAGGATTCTGGCATAGTTTTCTGTAGGCGGTGAACCACAGGAAATTCAGTTAATTAAAGCTGGTGTTACCATTGAACCTCCACCCTGTGCACAACAGAAATAGAAGTGAACTAATGGGATCGTGACATCCAACAGGTTATAGTGCCCCTGACAATCAGTCTCTAATATGAAGCAGGAATCAGAGGGAAAAGTCACTCAAAACTCTGGCTAAAACTGGAAACATCCTTTAGCCTGTGCAGCAGTACCCATGAAGAGCCAAGTATGACACAGATCACATGAAGCTGGTGTTATCCCAACAGGATTCCTCATGCAAGTTGCAAGCCTCCCCTGAGATGTCTCAATGTCATTTATTCTGTTCCTCCCATTGCTGCTTTTTGCAGTTTACAGACACCTCGGGCAGCTCTCCCCAGCTGCTGGATGGAGTCTTCTCTGCTCTGCTGTTTCAATGTCTGTTGTCTGTAGGTTCCTTTTCAAGGGCTTAATCGGGCAAAATGAAATCTTGTGTGCTGAGGTGGAGCAGGAGAACCTCAACAGTCATCTCTCAAAATGTCATGAAGACGGAGTCTGTTGTTTGCAATCATGACTTGCATATAAGAATGGAAAACATTAAAAGCAGTGTGTGTCTGAGATTTTTCGAGTTGTCAGTTGTCATATTGGCATAATTCGTTTTGTTGACTGACCAACCCTTTTCCAGGCCCAGGCCGGTGGCCCAGGTGGTCCTTTGTAAGAGCTGTGCTTTTGCTGCTGCTGTTTGCTGCAGTAGCACAGCAGGGTTGGGGCTGAGGCTTTGAAGATTATACCGCTTGGTAACATCATCTGAAATACAAGACATTTGGCCTCAGACAGGGACAAGGAGGCCCCTCAAAATGATAGCGTGTGCTTTTTCCTTTGACCATACTACTTGAATTGGTATATTTTAAATGCAGTGGAGAAGTGGAACAGAAAAAACAACAGCTGGCCCAGTAAAAGACCAAATAAACTGTTGTGTAAGCCCAGAGAGAAGAAGGTTATAGCATATGCAGCGTTTCTTAATGATATCATATCAAACCCGGAAAGAATAGCATTTTATTTCAAGATTAATTCCAGACTGTCTTTCTCTTCTTTCCCTTACTAATCTAAATTTAAACCAAACTAATTAAAAGGCATCATTCAACTACCACTTAGAGATCTATTCTGTGAGTAATTGTTTCTCTTTTACATCACAGACATTATACATTAATTTAGTTGGCGTACTTTACACTTCTTAAACTGTCTTTCAAACATTTAAAACTGAGATTGTAAATTTCTGGAATTATGGGTGAACTGTAGTTACTATTTTCCATGTATAATGAACTTCGGTGCAAGAAATGTTTACTTGCTGATGGATGGTGTATTCAGTAGGTGTTTATTTTGGGTGTTTCTAAGGCTGGCTGATGAGGAAAGTAATAGAATCTTTTACCCTTGTTTACACATAATGTCTTGTGGTCATCCTGCTCCTCATAGTCCTTTCATAATGAAAATATCATATCTTTGAGTGATGGCTGGAAAAAGTATTATTTTCTTCGGAGGAAGCAAGGAAAAAAAACCAGTTGAAATGAAACTCCTGTAAATGTAATGTCAGAAGGCAAACATGGAGACTTGCGCAGTTCCTTACAATAACTAATTAGATCCATTATAAAATTAATGGCACTACCTATTTGTTTTCTCTATTAGTTCAGATAAACCATTTCTGAATATTACTATCTGTTGGCATCTTCAGACTGGTTGGTCGTTTTGAGGCTTTTACATAGTAACAGTCAATGGTAGCAGGTGGAATGGTTAGAGATGGTTCTGGATGTTCTCTTAGGTTTGGGTTTTGCTACAGAAACTGCTCTGGTACTGCCTTGTTTCTGGATCCCGAGTTGAGAGCAGGACAGTCACAGTGGCACACTGGAAGGGGTGAAGGAGATAGAACTGTCAGCTTCAGGATGTGTTTGCTGGCCAGTGCTGTAAGCACTTTATCTTCTCTCTGACCAGGCTATGTGATCCAGCACAGTATGTTTTGTAGCCCCTCGCAGGGAAAGGCACGGAGATTGCTGTTCTAGATCTGCAGAATTTTCTGAGTTTGCAATTAGTTACTAGCTTGCTACTTGGGATGAAGAAAACAGAGGAGAGAGCTGAGCATCCTGCATGTAGAAGAGATTGAGATGGGATGCAGAAGCTGCTGGCAGTGAAGGCTGCTGGGCACACTGCTAAACTGGCTGTTCCAATACGAGGGGCTTAGAGTAGGCTATTTTTGATTGATTCTCAGGCAGATCTGGCACCATGACCTGACTTCTGTTGTGTTTCAGCCTATCTGCTGTACCAATTTCAGTGTGCTCTAATAAGTTCTTGTTTATCCTGTATAAACTTACCTTTAGCTCAATTAGTGAGGAGATACAGCCTTGCAGAATGAGATCATTGGAGAATTCCTGGCAATGTCAATAACATATAGAATAGCTAGTATAAGTAGCAAATTGGGGTTTCATCTTCAATTTACTAAAAGTCAGGGACACTTGTTTTTCAGCAGGGCTTTGGAGCATTTGGAAAGCACTGATTGCTGTCTTGCTTTCTAGCTTTTATAACCACTTTTCAGTCCTTTTAGTGCACACTGTGAGAAACTATTTTCGGAAAAAAATAAAAAGGTGAAAAGAAATATGTTTATACCCATAAGCTAAATAAAATGTTGAAATGTAGTGCTAAAATAAAGCCTGGCAATTTATACAGGGAACACTAAGGGTCCTTCTGTTCAGCTACTTGCTGATTGAAAAAGTTTTGTTTAAAAGTTAAGAGGAATACTGCAAATGCTTTATATTTGGTTTTAGAGTATATTTCATCCACCTCCTTGACCCTCTGTGTATTTTGCTAACAAATTGCATGATATGTTTTCTTTGATGTCACTGCAACATACAGGAGGGAGTTTTATGACTCACATAAAGGATAACTTCTGGTAAGTTCTGAAAAAAGCAGAGATCTGTCTTCCGCATTAGTAGATATTAGATAAGATGTAGAAAAGAAGGGAAAGTTTAGTCTAGACTATTTTCTTAACATTCTCCTCTCTTTTTGTGTTATAATTTGGAATTTCAAGGCTGCTAAAAGACAATTTTTAAGCTATTGAGTAGAAGACCAGGAAATTCTCATTGTCAGTGATCAGTGAATTAATCCTGTGTATTTAAATAGTTGCTTCATTAATTTGTATGAGAAAATGCGTCCTCATACATTTTTACTTAGATATTTAGGACCTGGGGTCAAATTACTTCTTAACTAGTAAAGTCTGCAAATACAAAGTTCTCTCTAGAACAATTTTTTTTATGTTTTATTTTATCTGTTTTGTGCTTGGACTTGAAATCATCCGTTTCTGCCTAGTGCTTTAGAACTGGACTACCATGTTACAACTGGAGAACTCTCTCAAATCCAGTCTTCAAAATATATTTTAAATGAGGTTCTTGACTAATTTTTACATCTGAAAGAGTTGAAGTAAACAAATCTGTCATATTGAAATCTACCCAATGTTTTTGTGGTGTCAGTTCCAAAGAATAAGGAGATGCCTGTGGGTGTAGTTTCAACTAAGATTCCCAATTCCTTTGTTCAATAACTCTCTGTTGACATCTTGAAAGAGATTGTTTGAAACATGTCACAGTTCAAGCAGTACTTTTTGAAGGCTGAACTAAAAACTGTTATTTCTTATAAATGTGAGCATATTTGAGTTATCTTAATGATAAAACACCCTGAAAATACTAATTCAATGCCAGAATGTGTGGCAGAAACCTGACATTGTAAACATGTAGAATAGCTGCAAAGGCGGGTTGTTTATATAATGAAGGTAAAAGAGATCATCTTTATTTTGTTTAAAAGATACCTGTGGTATTCTCTATACCATATATTTTGGTTTACAGGATTACTTTTTATATATAGGGTAAGTACGGAGCTGGTGTTTGCTCTCATAGTATAACATTGTAGATACTCATGTCCACCTCTATTCCCACATAATGAGATTGTGTTTGTGCTAATAAATGAAATACTCCATTGTTCTTCGGCATTGCTGCCAAGTAGCACACAACAGTCTGTGTGCAAACATTAAATTTTCTTAGTCTCTTTATCAGAGTGGCCAGATCCTGAATACTGAGAGGAGTGGCTGGCCTGTGTCCACTCCTGTGCCATGACCATTTACACCGTCAAAGCAGGTCTGACAGAAAAAACTACCTGCTTGCTGGTTTTGACTGTTAGAGGTATTTGGAGATTGCTGAGGGATGAGCTGAACAGCAGTTTCTGAGCTGTCTTTGACCCAGAACAAGTCCAAGCAGAGTGGAGGTGCCAGGATCGAGAGTGCTGACATCTGAGAGAGAGTTGGCTTGAAAACGGCATGAGGGGTTCAGATACCTGGGCTCACTCCTGAGAGTCACAGCTGAGCTGGAACCTTGTCACATAGTCAGTGAGGGGAGTTGTTTGGTGTTTTGGGAAGAGAAGATATGCTTTCAGGGAAGGAAGTGCAGAAGATTGTGGTAAGATCAAGACAAGGAGCAGTACAATGGTGGGATGATGTGAAGTAGCTTTAGTTCCTCAGCCATGCCTTTCACAGACAGTTGTAAACCAAACTGTGGGGGTTCAGTTTTTCTTAACTTTGGAGTTTCTTTGTGAGGGTGAAGCTGTGAGCAGGGTCCAGGTCCTGCAGGGAGGCTGCATCCTGTTTTGGGACCACCCAGCAGCCTGGGTAAACACAGAGTGGTAGCATCTTGTGGCTGCGCTGTGCTGCCTGTGTGTGTTTGCCTCTGATTCTTTCTTATCCCTCCCTGAGAGGAGGCCAGGAGCAGCTGGTCCCAGCTGGTTCTGTACTGATCATTTGCAAGCACAGAGAGATGCAAGTGGCTGCTTTTGCAGTATTAACTGAAGGGAAGTGATGAGCCAGTGAGGAGCTCCTGTGGTGCACAGGTTGACTCTTTGAGACCTAGAGGAGGCCCTTAAACCCACTTGACATTTGTGATTTTTCATGGGGGAGCATAAACAGGCAAAACAGTGCTGGGTGTATATTAAGATCTGTTAGTTAGAAATCTCTCTGCTCGAAGTCAACAGTATGGATTTTATTTAACAATGAATGTGAGGTAGAGACATAGAAAGAAACAAATTCCTTCTGTGGTCTGGGCAGTGTTTGAGACAGGAAACTCTGCTCCTTAAGTCCTCACAATGGTTTTGTCATGACGGTGATATTACTGGGAGGATTTTGTGAAGGATATCTGTGTGGAAGGAGTCCTTTTTTGCAAAGCTGAAAAAGCCAATATGGACATCTTGATGTATGGGGCAGCAGTCTGTTCTTTCCAGGGAGGTGCAACGACACACTGAGGTGTTTGCAGAGAGCTATTCTATGATTCTGTGAGCTGAGCAAGAATGCAAGTGGGAAGACAGGCGTCTTGTTTTTCTTCATGGGGAATTCAAAATGCAAGGAGAGCCTTTAGCTTTGCAGCAGCTTATCCCTGGTCAAAGCACAGGAAACCCTGGCTGAAGATGGACCAGTGTGGAATAAAGAACATTTTATGGTCTGGAGGAGAGTATTATGCTGGCGTACTTGCCTCCTTTGCTGTACTTCAGCTTGTGGTTCTGTTGGGGAACAGAACAAAATGTTTTTGTTTTAGGACTTATTAGCCTTATTCCTGTTCCTGACTGCAGTGGGTCGGTGACCTTTGACTGCCAACAAACAACTAAAAAGTTTGTTTTTTCTTCATTATTATGTCAATTAAATTTATGCAATGTTAAAAGAAATTTTTGGAGTCTGATTCAAGGGCTTCTGGATACTACTTGGTTAACCAAACTGGAAATCAGATNTATTTCAAGATTAATTCCAGACTGTCTTTCTCTTCTTTCCCTTACTAATCTAAATTTAAACCAAACTAATTAAAAGGCATCATTCAACTACCACTTAGAGATCTATTCTGTGAGTAATTGTTTCTCTTTTACATCACAGACATTATACATTAATTTAGTTGGCGTACTTTACACTTCTTAAACTGTCTTTCAAACATTTAAAACTGAGATTGTAAATTTCTGGAATTATGGGTGAACTGTAGTTACTATTTTCCATGTATAATGAACTTCGGTGCAAGAAATGTTTACTTGCTGATGGATGGTGTATTCAGTAGGTGTTTATTTTGGGTGTTTCTAAGGCTGGCTGATGAGGAAAGTAATAGAATCTTTTACCCTTGTTTACACATAATGTCTTGTGGTCATCCTGCTCCTCATAGTCCTTTCATAATGAAAATATCATATCTTTGAGTGATGGCTGGAAAAAGTATTATTTTCTTCGGAGGAAGCAAGGAAAAAAAACCAGTTGAAATGAAACTCCTGTAAATGTAATGTCAGAAGGCAAACATGGAGACTTGCGCAGTTCCTTACAATAACTAATTAGATCCATTATAAAATTAATGGCACTACCTATTTGTTTTCTCTATTAGTTCAGATAAACCATTTCTGAATATTACTATCTGTTGGCATCTTCAGACTGGTTGGTCGTTTTGAGGCTTTTACATAGTAACAGTCAATGGTAGCAGGTGGAATGGTTAGAGATGGTTCTGGATGTTCTCTTAGGTTTGGGTTTTGCTACAGAAACTGCTCTGGTACTGCCTTGTTTCTGGATCCCGAGTTGAGAGCAGGACAGTCACAGTGGCACACTGGAAGGGGTGAAGGAGATAGAACTGTCAGCTTCAGGATGTGTTTGCTGGCCAGTGCTGTAAGCACTTTATCTTCTCTCTGACCAGGCTATGTGATCCAGCACAGTATGTTTTGTAGCCCCTCGCAGGGAAAGGCACGGAGATTGCTGTTCTAGATCTGCAGAATTTTCTGAGTTTGCAATTAGTTACTAGCTTGCTACTTGGGATGAAGAAAACAGAGGAGAGAGCTGAGCATCCTGCATGTAGAAGAGATTGAGATGGGATGCAGAAGCTGCTGGCAGTGAAGGCTGCTGGGCACACTGCTAAACTGGCTGTTCCAATACGAGGGGCTTAGAGTAGGCTATTTTTGATTGATTCTCAGGCAGATCTGGCACCATGACCTGACTTCTGTTGTGTTTCAGCCTATCTGCTGTACCAATTTCAGTGTGCTCTAATAAGTTCTTGTTTATCCTGTATAAACTTACCTTTAGCTCAATTAGTGAGGAGATACAGCCTTGCAGAATGAGATCATTGGAGAATTCCTGGCAATGTCAATAACATATAGAATAGCTAGTATAAGTAGCAAATTGGGGTTTCATCTTCAATTTACTAAAAGTCAGGGACACTTGTTTTTCAGCAGGGCTTTGGAGCATTTGGAAAGCACTGATTGCTGTCTTGCTTTCTAGCTTTTATAACCACTTTTCAGTCCTTTTAGTGCACACTGTGAGAAACTATTTTCGGAAAAAAATAAAAAGGTGAAAAGAAATATGTTTATACCCATAAGCTAAATAAAATGTTGAAATGTAGTGCTAAAATAAAGCCTGGCAATTTATACAGGGAACACTAAGGGTCCTTCTGTTCAGCTACTTGCTGATTGAAAAAGTTTTGTTTAAAAGTTAAGAGGAATACTGCAAATGCTTTATATTTGGTTTTAGAGTATATTTCATCCACCTCCTTGACCCTCTGTGTATTTTGCTAACAAATTGCATGATATGTTTTCTTTGATGTCACTGCAACATACAGGAGGGAGTTTTATGACTCACATAAAGGATAACTTCTGGTAAGTTCTGAAAAAAGCAGAGATCTGTCTTCCGCATTAGTAGATATTAGATAAGATGTAGAAAAGAAGGGAAAGTTTAGTCTAGACTATTTTCTTAACATTCTCCTCTCTTTTTGTGTTATAATTTGGAATTTCAAGGCTGCTAAAAGACAATTTTTAAGCTATTGAGTAGAAGACCAGGAAATTCTCATTGTCAGTGATCAGTGAATTAATCCTGTGTATTTAAATAGTTGCTTCATTAATTTGTATGAGAAAATGCGTCCTCATACATTTTTACTTAGATATTTAGGACCTGGGGTCAAATTACTTCTTAACTAGTAAAGTCTGCAAATACAAAGTTCTCTCTAGAACAATTTTTTTTATGTTTTATTTTATCTGTTTTGTGCTTGGACTTGAAATCATCCGTTTCTGCCTAGTGCTTTAGAACTGGACTACCATGTTACAACTGGAGAACTCTCTCAAATCCAGTCTTCAAAATATATTTTAAATGAGGTTCTTGACTAATTTTTACATCTGAAAGAGTTGAAGTAAACAAATCTGTCATATTGAAATCTACCCAATGTTTTTGTGGTGTCAGTTCCAAAGAATAAGGAGATGCCTGTGGGTGTAGTTTCAACTAAGATTCCCAATTCCTTTGTTCAATAACTCTCTGTTGACATCTTGAAAGAGATTGTTTGAAACATGTCACAGTTCAAGCAGTACTTTTTGAAGGCTGAACTAAAAACTGTTATTTCTTATAAATGTGAGCATATTTGAGTTATCTTAATGATAAAACACCCTGAAAATACTAATTCAATGCCAGAATGTGTGGCAGAAACCTGACATTGTAAACATGTAGAATAGCTGCAAAGGCGGGTTGTTTATATAATGAAGGTAAAAGAGATCATCTTTATTTTGTTTAAAAGATACCTGTGGTATTCTCTATACCATATATTTTGGTTTACAGGATTACTTTTTATATATAGGGTAAGTACGGAGCTGGTGTTTGCTCTCATAGTATAACATTGTAGATACTCATGTCCACCTCTATTCCCACATAATGAGATTGTGTTTGTGCTAATAAATGAAATACTCCATTGTTCTTCGGCATTGCTGCCAAGTAGCACACAACAGTCTGTGTGCAAACATTAAATTTTCTTAGTCTCTTTATCAGAGTGGCCAGATCCTGAATACTGAGAGGAGTGGCTGGCCTGTGTCCACTCCTGTGCCATGACCATTTACACCGTCAAAGCAGGTCTGACAGAAAAAACTACCTGCTTGCTGGTTTTGACTGTTAGAGGTATTTGGAGATTGCTGAGGGATGAGCTGAACAGCAGTTTCTGAGCTGTCTTTGACCCAGAACAAGTCCAAGCAGAGTGGAGGTGCCAGGATCGAGAGTGCTGACATCTGAGAGAGAGTTGGCTTGAAAACGGCATGAGGGGTTCAGATACCTGGGCTCACTCCTGAGAGTCACAGCTGAGCTGGAACCTTGTCACATAGTCAGTGAGGGGAGTTGTTTGGTGTTTTGGGAAGAGAAGATATGCTTTCAGGGAAGGAAGTGCAGAAGATTGTGGTAAGATCAAGACAAGGAGCAGTACAATGGTGGGATGATGTGAAGTAGCTTTAGTTCCTCAGCCATGCCTTTCACAGACAGTTGTAAACCAAACTGTGGGGGTTCAGTTTTTCTTAACTTTGGAGTTTCTTTGTGAGGGTGAAGCTGTGAGCAGGGTCCAGGTCCTGCAGGGAGGCTGCATCCTGTTTTGGGACCACCCAGCAGCCTGGGTAAACACAGAGTGGTAGCATCTTGTGGCTGCGCTGTGCTGCCTGTGTGTGTTTGCCTCTGATTCTTTCTTATCCCTCCCTGAGAGGAGGCCAGGAGCAGCTGGTCCCAGCTGGTTCTGTACTGATCATTTGCAAGCACAGAGAGATGCAAGTGGCTGCTTTTGCAGTATTAACTGAAGGGAAGTGATGAGCCAGTGAGGAGCTCCTGTGGTGCACAGGTTGACTCTTTGAGACCTAGAGGAGGCCCTTAAACCCACTTGACATTTGTGATTTTTCATGGGGGAGCATAAACAGGCAAAACAGTGCTGGGTGTATATTAAGATCTGTTAGTTAGAAATCTCTCTGCTCGAAGTCAACAGTATGGATTTTATTTAACAATGAATGTGAGGTAGAGACATAGAAAGAAACAAATTCCTTCTGTGGTCTGGGCAGTGTTTGAGACAGGAAACTCTGCTCCTTAAGTCCTCACAATGGTTTTGTCATGACGGTGATATTACTGGGAGGATTTTGTGAAGGATATCTGTGTGGAAGGAGTCCTTTTTTGCAAAGCTGAAAAAGCCAATATGGACATCTTGATGTATGGGGCAGCAGTCTGTTCTTTCCAGGGAGGTGCAACGACACACTGAGGTGTTTGCAGAGAGCTATTCTATGATTCTGTGAGCTGAGCAAGAATGCAAGTGGGAAGACAGGCGTCTTGTTTTTCTTCATGGGGAATTCAAAATGCAAGGAGAGCCTTTAGCTTTGCAGCAGCTTATCCCTGGTCAAAGCACAGGAAACCCTGGCTGAAGATGGACCAGTGTGGAATAAAGAACATTTTATGGTCTGGAGGAGAGTATTATGCTGGCGTACTTGCCTCCTTTGCTGTACTTCAGCTTGTGGTTCTGTTGGGGAACAGAACAAAATGTTTTTGTTTTAGGACTTATTAGCCTTATTCCTGTTCCTGACTGCAGTGGGTCGGTGACCTTTGACTGCCAACAAACAACTAAAAAGTTTGTTTTTTCTTCATTATTATGTCAATTAAATTTATGCAATGTTAAAAGAAATTTTTGGAGTCTGATTCAAGGGCTTCTGGATACTACTTGGTTAACCAAACTGGAAATCAGATCAACCATGAAATAGCAGAGATAATGACTTCATAATTTCACCTTCAGGTTTTGGCATTAATTTTGGGTGAATTAATTTTCATACAGATAGGAAAAAAAGAAGAAAAATTATTAATAAAGCACATGTGTTTAAACTTTCGTTTTCATCATCATAGTTCCCCAAAACTGCATTTCTTTGTCATTCTTAGGTTAGCATTTCTTAAATTATTCGGTAAGACACATTATGACATGGACATAATTAATTAGGAATTTTTAATCTGCAAATTTGTTTTACAGTGAGATATATTGTTTCAGGACATACTTTTTTGTCATCAAATTTTAGTAGAATTTTGCTGCAAGTTAAATTGTGTTGTTGCCAGTTTGACAAGAGCAAGATTAATTCATAGAAATTTCACCTTTTTCTTCTAATCCATTTCATTAGTGTTTTCACCAAAATAAGAGACACTAGCCACTGAAGTTATCAAAGTGAATGAGCATGGAAAGTTCAAATTACATTGAGTAGTGTATTCCTAGAAAAGCATCTGATGCAGCAATAATTTTTAAATGCCCCTTAATGACTTGGGTTTAATTCCTGGATAAAAAAATATGAACATTCAGGCAGAAGGACAATCATTGTTGCAAAACATTGGCAGCTTCAGGCATAGATGTCTCTCACAACATTATTCTCTCTGATTATTCTCCTGATGCCAGTGGCCCAGCACATCTATCATTCCATCCTTCCAGCCTAAGTGGTAATGAGCAGCAGACACACTCAGCAGCAGTATCTGATTAAGTGCGTCAGTCAACACAGGTCCAATTTTACCTTCATTCTGCACTAGGGTGGTGTGCCTCCACTGTTTGATATGTCATGTTTTTGACAGCAGGAATGTCAAAGTTAAACAAATCTTGCAGAGTTGTAAGCTTTCTTTCTGTGTGCTTGTTGTTGCTGGGACTTGGGAGTTGTCAGCATGGGCTTGTATGTGATTAAATTGTTGTAATAGTTTCCTGTGTGAACACTGCACACTCGGAAAGCATTTGTGTGATTTAGCTTAGCCTGTTTTAGAAACGATTATAAAAAGAGCTGGTTTGGTTATCTGTTCAGTTTTCAACTCACATCCTTGCTTTCTTTTACAAGTTTTCCCATTATAGTAGTCCTTACTCTCACATTGTCAGTATCCAGACTTAGTTTTGTTTTGGATATTTATAAGCAGATATTATGTGTACAAAACTGCCTTGTTTATTTTAGCAGAGGTAGTTAGAATAGGGGAAGGGGATCTCTTACTGCATTTGTTTTGTAAATAGTAAGTTCTTGCAGTAGGTCAGCTATTGAAGTTGCTCTCTTTCTTCGTGAGAGGAAGGGGAGAATGTCCTTTGTGCAATGACTCTGTTTCAACAGAGTTTTATTGACCTCTCAAAAAACTCACCCCAAAACTGCACGTCTTAGAACAAAGTGAACTTTTTTTGAAGAATCGTAATGTGGCAAGTTATGAACAGGGTGGAATTTATTTGTCCAGCATCTCTCCTGTTCATGCCTCCTGTCTGGGTTGTAGCATTTTGACTGTGAACAACACAGAGTGGTAAAAATAAAAGAGCTCTTGTGCAAAGAAAAAGGATCTCAGAAAGTGAAGACGTAAATTAGTACTACTGTATTTTGTCTGACAGTCTTCGGTGGTAGGGTGCATTCTTCTCTCCTGGGAATTTCTGGACATTTTCACCTTTCTTCTTCAAAGCCCCGTGTATCTCCAAAGGTGTTGAAAGCTGGCTATGTGTAGTTAGCACCTTGAGGTCCCCTTGTGTTGCACTGTGTGCTACACTCTTCCTGGAGCAACACCCGCAGGAAAACAAAAGAGGGAAAAAAGCCTTTCCATCTTTGTTATGGAAATCTCACATAATGCCTTTAAGTGAGGTGAGTCAGATTTGTTCTTGAACGGAGTTTAGGGTGGGGGAGGGCAAGCAGAAATTAACTGCTTAACAGTCAAGCATAATCAAGCAACATTTTGAGTGGATGAGTTGTTCAAAGTAAAGAAGGTCAGTGTTGGGGTTTTTTTCATAGTGAGACCATGGATAGCTAAAGATTAGAGAGCTCTTTCATAATAGGGACTGGCAAAGTATGTTTTCATCTGATGAAAAATGAAATTGATATGCTAAAAGAGAGAGTATAGCCTTTCTTTTGTATACAGAAATCATGCAACTTTAACCTGTTCTGAAGGAGTTTGTACAAAACTGTTTTTTCATATATGGTTGGGTCTTACGGATAACTTGAAATCTTTACTTGCAGGTGAAATTTGAGGGTCCTTTATGCTTTTAGTCAAGTAGGATTTGTATAGATAATTTCAGGGGACATTTTTATTTTTTACTAAAAACAATTCAGAATTTGATTTTAAATACCAACAATTTTGCAGAAATTTATCAGCCATTTCTAAGTAAGAGCTGATGAAATTTTATCATCTACACCATTTCTTCTGGTTGTGCAGTCACATGGCTGGATATCACATATGACTGTTGGAACATGGTATGTTGCTCGTTTGAATGAGTTTTTATAATAAAAGCTTTACATCTGCAAATTTTTCTCCCACTACAGCTGGAAATTTCTGAGTATTGCTGCTTGAATTTGATGCAGTTTGTTACTTGGCTCTCTTACCAACCCTCGTCTTAGTCTTAGACTGTCCTGGGTATACTCTCATCACTGCCTTTTTTTCTATTCCTGAGGACTCCAGTATTATACCTACCTGTGTTATATCTTCCCCTCAAAAACACTCAAACCCTCAGGGTGTGAGTACTCACTTTCTCTCTTCTATCAGTTGTGGAATGTGCTGTGCTCAGCAGTTACAATGGTAGAGTATGGGGAGGCAGGCTTTTCTCAGACAGCACTGTATGTTACCAGGTCTCAGACCTTTTGTCACGTCTTGGGTATTCCTGAGTTGCTGGGCTCCTATTCAAGCCTTCCTTTACTGGACAGGGTGCCTGAGATTTCTCGGCAAATCTGAAATCACTTGCAACACTTCACTAATTTCAGGTGAAAGCAAAGTAAGCTTATTTAACTTCAGAATTAATAGCTTGACAGAGACAATCAAAATTCGGAGACATATAAAAGCAGAAGTAGTATTATATTTTGTAGCTGCCTGTATGTTAGTGTAGCTCCAAGAGGTTCTCCCTCTCTGGTTCATCTGACTGAAAAAGCTGCCAAGAGGCTTAACACAGTGAGGATCCAGGCTATAGATGTCACCTGTCCAGGTGACATACCCTGCACGGGAGGGGTATCCCTCACTGAGGAGGGAGTTTTGTCTGCAGAATCGCCTGGCTATCTGGCATTAATTTTCACAATTCGAGTATCTTCTGAGAATTTCCTACAGAGCAGAGCCTCATGCTTAACCAAGATTCCAAACTTTTTCCTGAGGGTTGTCCACCATTGCAGTCTCTATGACTTTAAACAGTTTTACCTCCAGTAGTATCAGCTGCCCAGACAATTAGCAATGCTTTTTGCTAGCAGTAAACACAAAGCCTGACGTTTTATTTGGCCATAAACAAATCACTTAACCAGCAGTATGAACAGAGTTTTTGTTCAGATGTCTGTGGGAAACGTTTTTCTCAGCGCAAACCCCTTAAAAATGTAGATAATGAGAACTGTGCTTCATAGAAGTAAGAATGCATGCAAAGGTACGAGAGAGACTGATGAATGCAGCTCATAAATAGCCCCTCATTGAGGTGAAGATTACTGTAATTGAACAAAGA
>WEIV01020414.1:0-13286 GCA_013390005.1 Calyptomena viridis
AAAATAGGAAATTAATTAAACAGAGTTGTCTGTTAAAATAAAAGCAACATATTAAAACCTCAGCTGAAACACTTCAGACTGTTGTCACTTCCACATAAGTCAAGAAAAACAAACATATGCATGTGCTTCTGTCCAGGATGTCAAAGTATGGTCTTTAAGCTCCCTCCCAACTCCTCAAACCGTTCTATGATGACATAAGGCTGTAGGCAAACCTACTGAATATGTAAAGCACAATTCAGAGTTCCTAGGCTGAATATCTGCTAAACATCAGTGAACATGCTGCAACTGCATTTCTCTTATAGAGGCACTTACTTCATGCCCACAAATAAAAGGTGATGGGGAAAATGTCTTTATGTTTTCCTGATCACATCCAATTCACAAATGGTCTAGAGAATGATCCCAAAATCGCTATTCTTGGAAGGGGAGAGAAGGACCCATGCTGATACAGTGGCCACCTTGGCCAATACTTTGAACTAAAACCTACAGGCTGATGTGCTCTCATGTGAATTAAATGCATTGCGCCCAAACTTGAAGTAGATTTTCTTTTCTCTGTGAATTGGGTAAAATGAGGCCTGTTATGAGACTCAACAAGATACAGTATGAAATAACTCTATCTTAATGGTAAAAGTACAAGATATTAGTCCTTAAAAGAATAAATTTTTTTAACCTAAAGTAGTCTTTGATATGTTTACTAACTTCTGGAACATAGAAAGATCAAGCAATAATGCAAAAAACTCATTATGGTCGGTGCAGCAGTGATTATGCTAAGATGTGTAGGAGAACTTACTTTATTATGGAGGGGAAATCAGACAGCATTTTGGGATTACTGTACCTCCCATTCATTTAGAGCATGTCGTGAGTTTTTCAGTATCCCCTTGGGCAAGCAGTGCAGATAGACAAAAACTGCTTCCTTCTTCAGTTCCAACTTTTTCCCACATCACTGATAAGAAACATCTTTGAATAAAATCTAAAATATAGGGCAGATGCTTTTTAGTCCTTCTTCTCTCCACTGAGCAGTCAGAGTTAGAGCTTTGGGCCCATCAATATGTGCAAGTGGGAAAAATGGAGCAGTCACAACAGCAATTAAGTGCATGTACAATTATAAATGCCTAAAACATAAGACTAGTTTTGCTTTTTTATACTCCCCAGATACTTCAGAGTAAAAGTACCTCACTCAGTTTGTAACACAACTATTTCTAAATGTAATAGTGAAACCTTAGTTACACAGAAAAACTATTTATTTCCACTGCCAAGAAACAGAAAGATGAAGCCAACACTCAAACATTTGTTTCAATTATTTGTCTTAAAGCCTGCAATTTAGGAGATAAAAATATTTAAATTCAGGCACATACCAGACAATCCAAACAAACAACAGTCCAAGCTCTTGCCACAGTCAATAGCATTTCCAGGGGTGCCTGAAAGAGTTATAAGAAAAAACTGAATTCAGCTTCCCAGCTGGGAAATCTGAGGTTTTAACTTTTCAACTGGAGTTGAGTCACTGCTGCCGGAAAGAGACATCTGGGCTTTCTGCTTGAAGAAGTAGTAAGGGTGGGGTAGGGCCACCCACTTCAGGAGAGCCACTGTCCCTCCTGCTCTGACCCTTCATAGATATCAGTCTGTTGTTCCAATATGCTGGAAAAATCAGAGTATAAGGCTGTTCTACTGCCACAGAGCCTAAGCAAGCTCTGCTCACTTGTGGCAACAGCACAAATATGTAAGGTCACATCCCTGTCTGGGTTACATTTGTAAAATCCTATAAATCAGTGTAAAAAACCTGTTTATAACCCAGAACCTCATATACCATATCTATAATTATACTATTCCGATTATTTTTAAAAATAAAAATCAGAAAGCAAAAGTTCTGATCTTTTTCAGTTAGAAAACACAGTTCCAGTTACAATAATTCAGGTCAAATACTAAGTTCTTGAAAAGCTTTATTTATAACAGACATTTGGTAAAAAAGTATCATATTAGATATTGATCAGCTGTATGCATGCTAGGATAAACTGTTTCCATGAATGACTATTAATGACCATTTTTTCCCTGTATTTATCTATTTTATTTTCCTACATTTGCAAGCATAAAATTGTAAACCAGCTTTTTGGAAATAACATAAATCTCCCAAGGTATATATTTTATTCAGGGGGAATTTTGTCAGGGGAAAATATAGTGATAAGAGAAGTTTTAAAAGTGTCGGAGTTGCTAGCACTGTGAATATCACTGTGCAAATTAATTGAAATATTCCTATATCATAAATAATGGCTTGGCTAGTTACCAAAATTTTATAAACTTGGTAAAGGCATTAATGAAATTATTAAGCATATGAAATAATAAATTTATTAGTGTATTTCCCAATGAAACAGAGTTTTGGCACCAAAACTGATGGAAAATTTATCTCACACATGGAGGAACTGTTCTATTTAGATCATAGAAAGGGTGAACACAAGAGGCAGAGGAAAGATATTTCCAGTATATTTTTTCACATTGTACATGCAAATTAAAAATGGGAGCACTAACTTGCAAATACTTCAAGTTACACTGCTGTACAGTTTTAAATTTTGTCTGGAAATGAAATAATCTGTGTGAGTTAAAATTAATGATTTAGTTAAATATAAAAAAAATCTCAATGCTACGTCTGGAGCAGGAATTTGTAATTTTTTCCAGAGTTTCCAACTGTTTCCCAACAGTTATAATTATTTTCAATAAAAAAGGATATTTATTTCAGTCATGGTCTTTCCCTCTAGCAGCAAATCAGGCTCTAGCCACAAATCAGACTCTAGCCAAACTCAGCTCTACGTACGAACAATTAAATAAATTAATAAAACATTTCAGGTTTTGAGCTGTTAGACTTTCTGTAACCTTTACACTCCTGCAAAGATAACTGCAACTAACCTTTATAAACAAGAGACTTCCTTTTCACAGTTCATGTGCTGCTATTGTTTTATGTTAGCCTGTTCCAGCTGCCTCTCCATGGTGAGTAACTGCTCTTAACGCTTGCTGGAAATATTCTGGGAGACTGCCAACACCTTTCTGCATTTCTTGAGCAGGTTTGCTGACTGGTGACCACAACTTCCCTGAAATAAGCTTTCCTGTTGGCTGAGCAGTAGAAATGCTACCCTTCTAAATGTTGGACAATGATAATGACATTAATAATTATTTTACCTTTTCTTACATTCAGAGCAGATACTTCTGGGTCTTCACCTACATATTTGTAAATATTATTCCTCATCAGAATGTGAGTTTGGAAATCTAATTAAAAACTCCTACCTTTAGGATTCCATTAAGATACATAAGCTGTTTCCCAGGCTAATTATTTGAGAGATCACCCATTCATTTATGCCAGAGGCAATTGGTGACATTCATCAGCTCAGGATGCCAGGGTTGGGCAGGTGGCAGCACTCCTGACACGACAGCTGAGCATTAGCTGACTTGGGATCTGTGCAAAATGGCCAGGTTTAAGAGAAAGCACAACTAGATTAAGCCAAAGGCATTTTAACTTCTGCTGAGATCCCCAGCTCCTTGAATCATTTGATCCTGCCATAATCTCTGCCTCTAAGAAGTGACAACAGTTGCAAAGCAAAGCTTGTAAACAGAAATCAGATTATATGAGGCACCAGCAACCAATGTCTGAGTCTGCAAGCAGCTCAATGCACACAAAAGGATGGTTTAGGCATTTGTTGCTACGAAAAAGTAAACCTGGCATCCACTGCTCTTCAAGAGACCTGAAACAGAATACCAACATCATCCTTCAAGCAAAGCATATGATGGAGATGTAATGTAGGCCTTTCTGCACCCCTGGGGAGAGGCCACAGCTGCAGATAGAAGAAGACTCAGCTTGTGTCTGGGACAGAAGGAGACTGGGTTGCTATTCCCTGGGGTGAGTTGAAGAAGACAGACCTATCAGAGTGTTGCTGAGACCAAGTGGAGAATGTTACTGAGTCTAAGAATTTATCTTGTTGTGGTTCAAGCCCAGATGGTAATTAAACACCACACAGCCATTTAGTCAGTTGCTCACTAGTGGAATAAGGGAGAGAACTGAAAGAGCAAAAATGAGAAAATGGGTAGGTTGAGATACAGACAGTTTAATAGGGAAAGCAAAAGTCATACATGCAAGCAAGATAAAACAAAGGAATTCATTCACCACATCTCATCCACAGGCAGGTATTTAGCCACTTCCATGAAATCAGGGCTCCATCATTCATAAGTGTGACTTGGGAAGACAAATGCCATCATCTGAATTTTCTCCTCTACTTCCTCCTTTTCCCCCAGCTTTATATACTGAGCCTGATGCTATATGGGATGAAATATCCCCAAGATCAGTTGGGGTCAGTTGTCCTGGCTGTGTCCCCTCCCAGCTTGCCACACAGCCCCAGCCTCCTTGCTGATGGGATGGGGTGAGGAGCAGAAAATGCATTGATGCTGTCTGAGCACTGCTCAGCAGTAACGAAAACAAACGAGCTACTGTGAAGAAAATTAACTTTATTCTAGTCAAAACCAGCACACATGTCCAAAGTAGTGAAGACCTCTGATGGTCTTTCCAAAGCAAGATGCAGTGCCTTGTAAGTTTATTTTTCCTTTTTGTTCATAGAACTTGTTACCTGTGTAACCAGAGACCAGCACAGACTCCAAGCAGCACAGCTTTCCTGAAGCTACAAATAATCTAGTTCAAAGAAATTCATAGCCAACTCTACCACATTCTACCACTGTTTTAGCATTTGTGACTGAAAATAGCTTTACAGGAGTATTGTGTTTGGTTTTTAATTAAAGCCATGAGTAGCATATTGTAGAAAACACACATTTCTCAGGTATTACGAAAGCAGCTTCAGACAATCATGCAAAACAGAACTTATAGAATCAGCTAGATTGGAAAAGTACTATGAGATCATCAAGTCCAGCCTATATTGTTACTTTTGTGAACACTGACACTGGTCCTCAGTATTTAGTTTCATTGCTGGGAGACAAATTCCCAGAGAGCCTAAATTTCTGCCAAAAGTAAGGCAGAAAAAATCATTAACAACGTACTTGTAAATCAGGACATTAAATATTAGCTCCTGTGTACCATTGCATGCTTAAAGCCAAATAGGTCAAAAGCTGCCTACAAAAATGAACTAGCCATCCACGCGCATATTCCACCAGCTTCCATTAAAAGGCCACCTGAACCTGAACTCCAGAGTGCAGAGGTGGAGGCACCATATTTTGCCAACTGACCTGGAACAGTTTCCAAAGCTTTCAGCCTCCAACTGAACATGAGCTGTGCCACAGGTGCTCAGAGCTCTGTTCTTCCAATCCTGAGCCCAGAATAGAGACTTGGTAGCAGAGATGACTGCAGGACTAGCTGGTTTGTGTCATTTGGCTTCCAAATGTGTCCAAAATAGGGCCCAAGGCATGACCTTGAGGATGCTGGTGAGAAATCAAAGAAATTGTTAGGAAAATATTTTCCAGGTAGCCGTCAGCTTTGCAAAATAATTAACTCATCCCTTAAATTTATAAATACAGTGTGGTTATGAGAAAAAAAGAAGTGTATTTAACTTTTAGAAGTTTTAAATCTTCTGTATTTCAGACACACAAGCATCTTCTAGTGAAGTGGAGACACTCCTGTAAAGTTATCAATGAACATACTAATGACTCACACTTCTTGGCTATCAAAGACCTCAAAAGATTGATGGGTAGAAAATATACAGCAAAATTCCTAGCTTCTTAGCAGTGCATTAAGTGTTCGGTTTGAATATTTTTACATGGATATGTTCATTGCATTTTCTGGAAAGCACAAAAAAAATAGTCAACTACTAAACAGCTGTGGTGACTGCTCTAACACAGCTTTCACTTTTAGCCTTATTACTTTGCTATTAGTCAACTAATTCAGTTCACTGATATAAGGATCCTTGGCCTTCTCTTCTTCACAAAGGCTTCACTGACCTAACAATCATGCACCTCTTCCGAGCAATGCGTTTACACAGACCCTTGATAGTATATAATGGTCATTGAGCCAAACTCCTCTTGTGTATTTTAAATACTATTTACATGAGTTATTTAAGAATTATCTTGTACATCTTTGAAAGGTTCCAGGGGCTATAAGGAAAAAGAATTTTGTGGGCTGAAAATTAACATGCAAGAGGTTTATAATTTGTGCTTTTGCAAGAGAGTTTAGGTATATAAAATCAAGATTTTGAATCACTTTTAGAGTTGTTAAAGAAAAAAATTCTCACACACAAAAATTAAATTTAGAACAGAACTAGAATAATTTAAATGCAGATATGAAAACAATATTTTTAATATTTTCATGAGTGTGAAGTAAGTAGGACAGATTTTTTTCTATTTCTTAAAGAGCTCTGTTTTGCAGCTTTTTTTTGATTTTAAATTTGAATGATTAGCATGGACACTGTTTATGAAGAGTTGTATCTGAGACTAACAGGGAATAAGGAAGCTGCCTAACTATCTAATTACATTTAGTCACAAGTTTATATGAATGTAACTACACTTAAATTTAAAAGCCCAAAGTTAAGTCAATATGAAAATTTTACAAGGCCAGTCTCCAACAGAAAAAACACTCAGACATACTCCACCCCTGAAACACCACCCATCAAATAACAGAAAGGAAAAGTTGCTATAAAACCAACACATGTAATAGCATTTTGTAATATTAGCTTAGGTTGCTGAAGCTCTCCATTTTGCTTTTTCTTTTCTCTTTTCTTTTTTTTTTCTATTTTTTTTAAAGGCAGTGACACTTTCATTGATTTAATGTGCTTATAGCTTCAGGAAGAATGTCTTAAAAGTTGCTACCTTTTCACATGCATTATCATTCCAATCAAAAGTGTTCCTAGTATTGAGAAGATTACTGTAAATTACCTTGTACATTCTTACTTTTCCAGGTTTTGAATGCTATTTCTAAGGGGACTACACAATGTAAGCATTGATTAACAATGTCTTTTTACCTACCACAGAGGTTAAACAGGGATAAGACTACTCAAAAGGCGTAGTAAAGAACGCTAGACAAGCTGAGACACCGTGTAACAACTTTAATGTTAAGCATCAAACTTTCGTCCAGATCTTCAGAAAATGAGGTTAAAAGTTTCTGCTGATATATGGTGTAGTAAGTTATAAGAAAGTGAATATATAAGCATTTGCAACTACAATGTAAATATCAAGAAGAAGAACTGTTTTGATCTTTTATTACTATTTTTTTGGTCAGGAGGAAATAAATTGATTTATTCTGACTGGTTGAGATAATTAAATACTGCAATCGTAAGTAAACAGTGGAAATGATGTTCCAAAATGTCATATTGTATTCAGGTTTGGGTTGTCACTCCTTATATTTGAAGGTCATTGAGGCTTCTATTTGTGAAGGATGGTTTTAGGATCCATAGTTTGTGTGGCAAGTCCAAGAAGCTGCATGGAGAAAAGAATAATCCTTGTTCCGTCTTTTTAAAAAGGTTTAAAAAGGTTTAAAAAGGGAAAATTGCTATGAAACTTTTATTCCAGGCTGTACAAAACAAGTGGGTTGTCCCACTAGTGCTAAGCAAAGATTTATCCTAGACAGGCATTTAGTAAATGCACATCTAACATTTTCCACCTTGCTGGTTTACCTGACATCCTACACAGCATGGCATCTCCTGTGAAACCTGTTAGGAGATACCTTGCCTTCCTCAAACATCAAACAGTGAGCATAGATTGCATCTTTACAGGGATCTAGTGCTCAAGACATGGCAATGTTAGCTTCTGCAGCTTTTAAGCTCTTTATTTGATCTGAGCCAAGATACTGTCTTCTTTAGGCACCCAGGTAGATAAAGCAATTTCTAGACTTCACATCTTATTATAAGACATCTTGAATTCCTTATGTTCTGTCCACTTCTTTCAATTTTAGATACAGCAGATTCTCAAATTCTGTTAATCATTCAAAATAAGAGACATGATCTTTCCTCATCACTTGGTTCATACACATAAAATATAAAATGGATTCACATTCAATGTACAAAGCTGCAAAGCATTTTTACAATGCAATTCTAGTAGCAAGGAGAAATCTTAGTCACAAATGATCTCTGAAGTTCTGATTTTATCAAAAGACAAAATGATTACTAATTGGGTAAAACAAGAATTCTTAACATAGCCTGAACCAATTTTCAACTTCTATCATGACTAGGCCACTATTCTTTCAAAGTTTTGTTTGTTTTTAGTTGCTAGAGTAAAATATATGTGTCAATAAATAGCCAGATGGGTATCACTGATGAACTGATAGTATCAGACCCCATAGCAGTTGACCTTCTCTAAAGGTGTCATGTAGCCTTTCAATGGCCTCAGGCAAGGAACAAAATCACTAGTCTGTTGCAAGGTGCAGCTCTGAGTGTGGATTCAACATTGTTTATTACCATCTCTGAGTTTCTGGCTTTCAAATATAATCTGAACAATTATAGACCATTTCTAGAAATGAGAGCATTCCTTAACCCCAATATAAAACAATTCTAAATTAAATATTAATTATTAATCCAGTCAATGACTGAAGAACTTTGCAGGTTTGTAGCAGACAGTCATTTTTAAATGTGGCAGTTTATTCCCAGTGTGCCCAAACTATCAACAAGGATTCTTTTAATTGTAAATGATTCAGAAACATATGATTTTTTTCCTCCCCTTCTATTATTATCAGTTTAGAATGGTTTTATAATTTCAAATGTATTAAAATGCTACCCATGTTAAATGCTGTTGCTGAATTTGCAAATATTACATTTCTGGTCAATAAATATAAACTTCATTAGAAATATGCAGTGTTGCAGTAGACACAATGTCACCCATAGTCTTATCACTAATTACTTGCATTTGTTATTAAATACTTGATAAGATACAGCTTGTAAGCACTGTTTAAGAAATTAATTACAAGGACAAGAGAGCATTTTCGATCAACAAATGTTGGGTTGCAATGAGTTAACTGGGATCATTGTTTCTGGGACTGTTCATATCCCCAGACTTTTCACAGCCCTGGCAGAGGCTGACTCTGTAATAAGTCTCACATTACACGTGGATTAGATTTGTAGAAATCCTGTAACTCAATAGGTACCTGCCTATTCTCTCCTGGCGTCAGGCTGCCTGCACTACTTTGCTCTGTAGACATACCTGGCATTCCACCCATGCCTCCTCGCTGGCTAAGTGGGCTGGAGCCTGCCTACCAAAACATTGGGGTATTGTTGGGCAGGGGAGACCCCCTTGACAGACGAGCGAAGTGTGAAGTTAGTCTTGCAATGCCTTATTACCTTCCTATGAAGTATACACGCAGCTCTTTTAAACTTCCTTTATGCTGCAGTAATGTGGGAAATGAGATCTGCAGAAGTGTTTGGGAGTAGCAAGGGGGTGGAGATGTGCTGTGGACAAGGACAAAGCCAGTCCGACCCCAAGACCTTCCTCCTTTCCCCCAGCCACCACCAAAATGTTTGTTTACACTGACTGAGGAAAAAACTAAAAACATATTTGTCAGTGCATCAAGGATGTGAAATGGCTTGATTTCTGGGAATTGTGCCAGGTATTATAAACTATTTTATTTTAACACCCATTCTTCATTTCACTGCATATCATTCGTCCAGTAATTAGAGAGAATTAGGACTTTCAAAACATTTGAATAAGATTAAACCACCCATTTACAGTGTTTAGGACTTTTAAAATGAAACAGCTATCTCACTAATGAAAACTAAGTAGTGTGATGTTTAAATAACAAAAGGAAAAATCTCAGTTTGTCACTAACAGTTTATGGTTTGCATCCTGCAAATCTTATTCTTGAAATTAGTTACATTGAAGGTCACAAGAAAGCTTATAGAAGTATTATCAGAGCAGCAGATCAGCCAACCTACTAACTTTTCATTGGTTTTTTTACATATTTGATGGTGGGGGGTTTTTTTATGTGTAATGAAATTTGAGATCTATAACAACTCTTTCCTCCTCTTTCAGCAGTTCATCATCTCATCCTAGAAGATAATGAAAAGACTCCTAGTGATTTCATGCAGATGTATGTGATTCTAACAACCTACTAACAGCATTTGACTTCAAATGTTAATAAAGTCTAAGGCATATATTAACATTAAAATGTCCTATTTTTTTAAAGGAGAGGAGAAATTTGTGTGATGGTTCACCATCACAGAGTGTATGATAGCAATGTATGCACATCAATATCTGCTTCAGAGTTTTGACAAATGTTTGCATTAATGCCTTGAAGTTCCTAGTCATGACTTCTGTCTTTAGTGAGATTTTACTCCAGTCATCAGACAGAATCGTGCAAAGAGGGCTGGGAACATTGAGGACATAGTTTTGTTTTCTAACAAGCTAACAAGTGTTTTAGTCATTAAAGGAGACTGCAGGAGTCCTTTCCAGAAGCTGCAGTGTAGGTAAACTCCTGCCTTCCAACTAGACCCTCCTGTGTTGCCAAGTGGCAGTGAACTACAATGGTTCTGCCTGAGTGATGTGCCCAAACGGCCTCCATGGGAGGCAATGACTGCAGAAAAAGGGGTTGCAAGGAATACTTGCTAACATCAGACTATTCAAGTGTTTTGCCTGTGCGGGTTCTTAATCACCGTCCTTTCAGGGTATTTCATCCCCCATATTTTTACAAAGGAAATCCTTTCTGACTTTACAGTAGTCTTTTTTGTTGAAAATACTTTTAAGCCTTGAACTGTGATGATGAGCTTTTATCTTAGTATGGATAGATTCAGACTAAGTTTTACCTACTAGATTTTGGAATGCACTTTTAGAAATAATACCTGTATACAGAAATAGTTTGCAATACAAATGAGTATTTTTCTCTTAATATACTTATATCTCTTATTACTCTCTGCTCATTCAACAAGTCAACAAGCTACAAGGGAAAATAATCTTCAATATGTTTTGTTTTTCTTTTAATCGAGTACACTCATAGAAATTGAGGGAGGGTTGGATGGGTTTTTTTCCCTGTTTCCGTTATATCCAAAACATTTCAGTTTTCATGTTCTTGTAATTATAATGTTTAGCTTCCTGCTGCTATAATACAATCAAGATGAGACAAAATTGAGGAACAGTGCAATTAACCAAGCCTGATTCCTACCCTTTGTCACACAACTCCCTTCACTTCTATCTTCAAATCACAGCAACTCCTTTCTCCTCCCTATTCCCTAGGATGCCTTCACTCACAGGTAGCAGCTCATGCTACAGCTAGTTCCCAAGCTGTGTGCTGGCTGATTAGCTGGCCAGCACTCCTCTGACATTTGGCAAACAGTCGGCTGCCAAGTTCAACGTGTAATATTTATTCCTCAGTAGTAGCAGTGACTTGGAACTTTCTGCTATTTACATTGATTTTCATGAAATTTACAGAAACATATTTTTCTACTACTCCTGCCTTTTGAGTTTGCTTGAATACAGCCAATAGTAAAGAAAGAAGTATTATAATAGGGCAACCAGCAGGCAAACAACACAGCTGCATGAACCACATTCCTGAGGAGAATCACACCAAAATCCACATATGAAATAAGAAAGGTCACGCAGTGGTCTCAGTCTGAACAGTTAATGTGAGGATGTCCAAAATTCCACCAGCTTCAAGGAGTTTTTCTTTCTTGTTAGTTCAGTGGCACAATTTTCATGCCAGTTTCCTGCCAAGCAAATTGCAGAGGGCTTGTACAACTGAAAGAGCTTGAGTCTGAGTCTCTGGTGACAAGCTTGCTGCAGCTCCAATCAGGGCTTTACAGCTTCCTGAAAAAAATAACAATGCTGCCAATTGTAGCAAATGTGAAGTGTCTCTTTGACATGAAACCGCTGCCTATTAAAATGAGCCAAAAATATGACAGTTTCACAGAAGACTCTTTTTTATCAGCTGAACACTTCTCAGCACATCACTTGGGTCAAATTCAAATGTAAAATCATGGTACCTGAAGGAAACAAACTGTCAAGAGTCTTGTATAATACTCACTGAGCCCTCTTCTTTTAAACAAGGCTAGTACTTATGTAGTTTTCTTGATAGTAAAATGTAAAGGATTTCAACAATGGCAGATGAATGCAGGATGAAAAGTCCCTTTTTCCATTTCAATATTTCTGCTGAAATAGCTTTGCTACAGTTTATGAATTCTTTAAATAAAAAAAAGTCTATGAACAGTGTTTTGAATGAAATATTTTTTCAAGGTTGAATGCTGGCTCTAGCTGCACTCAAATAGGAGAAATTACTTCCCAGTGGTGTGCCAAATTACTTGTTAACTATTTCAGCAACAAGATATGATGATTCTTTATACCAGGCTTGTCATAGCTTTGTTAGACACTTTCATGCCTCTAATTTCTGAAATCTGCATTATCAGAGGCAGTTTTCTGTTACTGAATTCAGTTCAAAAGCCAACAATTCACCTAAAAGAGTGTGTTTTCCAAGACTACAGTTACAATTTCTAGATCTCTAGTGTTTATTAAATCTTTGGGTAAAAATAAATATACAAGTTTAATTAATTATGGCCTAGATAACATGTTGGGAGACTATTAATGAAACAAAGTAAGTAAATGAAAGTGACTCTGGGTTTCCCCAGAAATTCTACGAGAGAAACTAACTCTAGCCATGAATGCTGTAAATACACAAGCACTTGTGCACAGGTTGAACAAAAATGCATTAGACTAGTAACAATGGTCTTAAAGACTCTTGTTCAAAAATACTACACGTAACTAAACTTTTACAGATATCTACTTTTACTATCTCTCCTGTGATTATCTGGTTTTGTACCTTTACATTACTGACAATCTCTATGAGCAGGAGCCTTATTTGTGTCAAGTCTAATGGAGACTGAAATTACAGTGCATTAGCTACACAACAGAAACCTCCACCTGAGTCTCATTCTGCATCTTCTTCACACTTTTAAAGCCCAACTCTGTTACAGCATTTCTGGTTTGGCTTTTGCTGGGGAGTTCTAGGGCCACATTTTGGCAGCCTGGGTTGTCTCACTTGTTTGAGGCAGGAAGAATTAGGGCAAATTATGGCTCATAGCCACTCCTCCACTGTGAGTTGCTGCCACTCATTCAATACTGTTATCAAGGAACTGAAGGAAGAATGAAGGAGGGAAGATCCACCCCTTTGCCCTCCCCCTTTCCTTTGCTTCTCTTTCTTGGGTTCCAGAATTCTTTCAATGAAGAGAGTCTGACTCAAAATAAGATTTCTACAAGCTATTCTTTGGTGTTTGTCTCTGTTGTCTCACAGCACATGCACCAATATTGTCAGATTCAATGTTCAGGCAAAAAGCAAGTTGTAGCTAATGTTTTTTTGATTGTTATTATCTATTAATCACAGTTTACTTGAAAGCAAAAAAAAAAAA
>WEIV01020418.1:0-47881 GCA_013390005.1 Calyptomena viridis
TTTGTGAAGAGTGTTTCCATAAGAGTAGCTCTCCTGGATCAGGGCTGGGTGGGAAGAGGGATGATTGGTTCTAGATAGCAGGATGCTGCAGATGCTGAATGAACAAAATGGGATACTTTGGGCCATAGCCTGGTCAAATTCTGCTGCTACCACCAGCTTTGGGTGTTATTCAGGCTTGTAATGATCAGACTTCTGAAATACAGCAGCCCCCAGTGGAACTGAACCAAATGCAAATGTGCCACGTTTACCACTTGGGATGAAGGGTCAAGTTGCTCCCAAAGGAACAACTTCTTGTCTGATCACTACAGGTCATTTATTCTATTCTCTTTTGCCAAGAGAAGCTGTGGCTGCCCCATCCCTGGAAGTGTTCAAGCCAGTTTGGATGGGGCTTGGAACAACCTGTTCTAGTGAGTGTCACTCCTGCCCATGGCAGGGAGTTGGAACAAGTTGGGCTCTAAGGTCCTTCCAGCCCAAACCATTCTGTGATTCTAAGGTTCTACAAGCCACAATTAACACTGACTGCCCCTAGCATCCTTATTTGGGACACCTATTAACCACCTTGGTAGCTGTTCAGAAGTGCTGCCCATTGCCTTGGTAAGCCCAGAGCTGCTCTGTGTGTCCTGCTGTCAAACCTGGTGACAGCACCATGGGAAGGCAGAGCCAGAGGACACTGCCTGGGACAAAGCAGCCCTTTGGTCTCTGGCAGCCACGTACCAAACTGGGTTTTAGCACAGAGCTGGGTGCTCTCTGCAGCTGTGGGTGGTCTCTGCAGCTGTGGGTGGCTCTGCACAGCTGGCAAAGCAACCCCCAGGCCATGTGCTGCCATCTGGGTTGTGCTGCTGGGGTGAGGAGTGGTTCCTGTGGCTGCACTCCAGGGCTGTTGGAGTTGCTGCTGGGCGCTCAGGGCATCTCCAACAAAGGTGTACTCTGAGTGGAATGGCATGAATTTATGGAGGTCTGGATGGGCTCTGAGCAGAAGCTGTTGAATGTACAGATGTGGGGCATATAAGACATACTGCCTTGTGAAGGAGCAAGTTCTTTTGTTTACTTGCCCTGTGGTGTGCCTTTGCTCAGAGGGGCTGCTCTGAGCTCTTGTTTGCATGCTCAGAGTGCAGGATGAGTGATGTTTGCAAAGCAGCAAGTCTAGAGCAAGGGAGGGTGTGACGGGGACCACTCAGGGGATGTTCACAGGCTGTGGTTAAACTGGGAACACTGGGAGATGCCAAAGTCATGGATGTAAACCAGCCTAGAGGAGTGTGGGATGCTGCTGCTGCTGCTCAGGGCATCTCCAACAAGGAAGCTAAAGGTAGCAGGGATCATCCAAGGATTTCAGGTGCAATGTTGTAAGGTTAAACTGTCCATAATAAGTGAGACCTCTTTCCCAGACCACTCTGTGTGAGCGTGTCTCTCTGAATGCTGTGCTGTAGCCCCACTTGAATACAAGCTTTTTCTTGGAAATACGCTTGGAATACAAGTTTTTTTATGGATCTTCAGTGACACCAGAGCTGTCTAGTTGCACCCATGTGGCTCATCTTGCTGCCTGTCCAAAGGAATTCCTGCTTCTGACAAGACTTCCAGCAAGAGCTCCTCCTTACTCCAGACATATTCCATACAATTCTTGGATTATGCCACTCACATCAAAAAGTTCTCATGGTTTTGTTCTGCATTGGCTCAAAGCAAAGGCAGCTACTGTGAGAACATATTTTATAAGCTGGGAATATTTATTATCAACTCACAGAGTAGAATTTCATTGTACTCATGTGGGGTTTTTCATGTTCTTCCCTCAGCTGTGCAAATGAATCAGAGTATGTGTAATGTATAGGCAGGCATCAGCTTTTTATTATTTAAACTCTGGTCTACTTAGTCATGAATTGGAAACACATGGCCTTAGTACGTAGGACCTTTTTACTCATTAAATGTTAAAACTGTAGTGGCAGCTGCTGGGGACTTTCAGTCCAAATTTCAAAATTCCTTCAAAAGGGGTAAATGAGCAAACAGTCCTGCAGCAAACTTTGTAGTACAGAAAATTATGATACTACTTCATCCTTAGAGTATTTTGTGGATGTAACTCATCTTCTGAGATCCAAACTCCTCTAGGCAACTAGGAGATGTGCTCAATAACAATATCTGGGGAGAAAGAAAGGACTTATTTGTATACTCTAGACCAGTTATGCTGAAATGAGGATTAAATGGAGGAAGCAAACTAGGAAAAATATTTGAAACTACTGGTACAGTAGCTGTAGTTGAAATTTTGTAATGCATTTCAAAATGGTGCTTGTTCAAAAGTTGGATCGAATTTAATAAAATCCAAATAATGGTAAAATAAGGGTGTTATTGTTCTCAAATGAGAAAAAAATCAAGTAAAATTAATCCAGATGTTTAAGATTTACCCAAAAGGAAATTGAGGCTGAGAAAAGAATGGAGAGAAGTTTGTTTTGCCTAACCCGTTTCTTATTGAGAATTTCTGTGTGTTCTACTTTTTATTTTGCCACAGCACAGAGAAATGTATTATTTTCTGATCACGAAGCCACCGATGGGTTCTGCTACATCTCCTGGTCAGCACAGCCCCATCCAGCTGCATCCCATGAAAGCTGTGTGGGACAGTTCTGGACAGGAGGGACTGAGGCAGACTTGGCTTTACGCAAGTGAGGAGCACTGTGCAGCCTAATAAGGAATGTAACTTTTTTTTTCATGGTGCACATTAATCTGCTCTGTTTTCCCTACAAAATAAAACAACCCTCCTGTAACTCTTGCCAAACAGCCTGGCCTCATCTCCTTTAAAAGTTCATTCACAGTCACAGCAAACAGGCAGCTTGTCTGGAGTTCGTGAGCCTCTGCACTTTGTGGTGTCTCTGGAAGGGCCATCCTGACACACCCCCACCCCCGCAGATGTGACCGTGGTACAATCCTGAGAATTCCAGGTTAAAGAGCCGAGGGATCAGTGTTTGCAGGAGCCGAGCAAGGTCTGACCTCATCCAGGTGAGTGCCAGGGCAGCCTGAAAACTGGTATTTGGATTTGCACCTTTATCAGCAGCGTGAAAACTCTGTGTCACTGGTAATGAGCATTTCAGCCAGCACTGTGAGATTGTTTGATTTTGTTTAACATACATTTCTTTCAGAAGGTCACAACTCAACTTTAACTCTGAGCCAAGCTTTTTTGCAGGATTTGCTACCAAAGCACGGGTGCTCTACTTTCTTCTGAGATAACCAGTTTCACCCCAGTTTTCTCTCTACAGGCATCCCTAATGGTTAGTCCAAAAAAAGGGGCCAGACTGATAAAGTGTGATTTGATCTCTGCTCTTGTAATTCCGTTTGCCACACTGATCTTTCAAAATATTGTCAGTTCTCATTGTAGATTCTTTAATTATGAAATTGAAGTGGGTATTGTACTTTTTCTTGTTTTGGTTCTTGTGTGATTTTTATACCATGTCTAAAAGAATTGATAAGAGGATATATAAAATAATGGAGTGGCCTAGTAGGGAGTTACCCATTAATTTGCAACAATTTTTTTTTTAAACTTTTATGAAAAGGCAGAACAGAGAGAGATTGGAATTCTGAAGAAAATTGTTTCCTGTGGTTTCAGCACAAAAGCTTGTCTTGAATGAATCAAGTGACAGTGGTGTTGGCATTTTCTTCAGAGCTTGTTATATATCACTTGACTGGATGAATGGTAATTGTAACAATTGGCATCTACCGTACTAAATTATTTTTTTAAAAAATTCCATCTTGAATTGTAGCTCCCTGTTAGTTGAAAGTGTGTGTGATTTTGATGTTATAGTGGAAGCTACTGAAGGTAAGTTTTTTTTGAAGCATCCAGGCACCTGCGCCCTTTGGAAAATCCTGTCTGTCTGCGTGTCCTGTGGCCACTTTGTGTCTTCACTGAAGACAGAGACATTATATCAGTTTAGCTGAAGGATCAAGCTGTGCTAAGATTGGATCCTGTGCAATATACTTGTCCCCAACCAGGGCTTCTTTCACTACAAAGTGAAGCATAAAATGAACAAGTGGCAATTGTTGTCCTGAAACAGAAACGACCACCCCAGGTGGTCCTGAGACCTGTGAGAAGGGGCACATGCTCAGGGGGCTGGCACGTGGTTGTTTGGAAAAGCATTTTAATCTTGGTTGCCAGCTGCAGGCAGATGTGCTCACGTTGATCTGTAGTGCCATGGATTCATCCTGTGCTGTCACCCTGCTGCTCTCGGGGTCAGAGACTCTCACAGTCCGGATGTGCAGAGAGTTCTGAACTCCTGAATGTCGGCCAAGACCCAACAAGGGACTTGAGCATCTGCAGTGGTGACAGGGCAAAACACTGGGGCCTTAAGGCTGAGATGGGGACTAAAAAATCTGACTGCTTAATGCCTAAACTGCAAAGTGCCACATATGCCTATAGCTCGTGGACTTTGTGAGCCCTTAACTTAGTACAGGCTCAGCAGAACAGAACTGGTGGCTGCCAAACAAGTTTGTGCCTCTGGCTGAGCCCCCCAGGGTCTTCTTGGTGTAAGAGACCTTCCAGCAATTTACTCATCATGTGTGGACAGGACCAGGAGCCACACAAACCAGAGTTGTAAAAACTTTGTTTGAAGTTTTGGTTGAAGGCAGCAGGGGCAGCATGTGCTGCTTTCTGAGAGCAGAAACCGCTGCCTAAGAGCATTGGCTGAGCAGTAATTGTGTGTTTGTTGTGAGCAGAGACCTGTGGGGCTCCCCTTGGGCAGGGGTGCATGGCAGAGGGAAGGTGAGCCTGGTCCTTATGGCATTTAGTTGAATAGAAGGAAAGGAGCCATGGGGTTTTGTCTCTGCTTGTAAGAATTTTGACATTTAGTTGAAGGTTTCACCTGGAAACCAATCAGGTGGAGGCAAAAGTCTGCTCTGCTTCTAACTCCACTCCTTTTCAAGCCTTTACCTTTGCTCAAGGGGAGAGAGAAAATGGTTAAAAACTTTTTCACAGGCAACTACACTGGGATAAACTCACAGGGGAGGAGAGAGGGAGTTGAGCCAGTGTTTACCTTTCTCTGAGTGTTTTTTGCCAAGACTTTGAGTAGTTTTGACCATGAAATCAGCAGTGTACTGCTGAGCAATCACGTGTTGATTTCACTCAGTTTTCAAGCTGGAAAGATCCCACACACCCCTGACCATCAGCCCTACAAATGTGGGCTGCTTCTGCTGGTGCCAGAGTTGTTCCCCTTAGATATAACCACCTGAGTGCAGCTTTTCTCAGCTGCTGTTTGTCCCTCTGTGAGCCCCAGCACTTTCAATTCCTGCCCCTGAACAGCTGGAGTTCTTGCTTTGGGATGGGGGACTGCAGTGCAAGGACAGTCAGCACCTCACATCCCAAAGGGCTGCAGGGCATCAGCCATGACTCCTGTACTCCTCAAGGGTCAGAAGGGGTTTACGATTTATCTCACTAGGAATTGGTGAGATAGAGAGGTGGGACAGAGAACAAACTGTGAAGGTCAATAGCAGGTTCCTGGCAGAGCTCCTGCTCCACTCCTGGGCTTAGGGAATGGCAGGCTTGGTCCTGAACCAGCACCCACCCTCTGCACTGTCCTGCTTGGCTTTGCAGTGAGATCTGCACTCTGATTCCCAGCTGAAGTGATAGAGAAACTCCCTCTCTCTCAGGGAGACCTGAAAGAAAAGCCTCGTTAAGCATTCTGATATTACAACACAAATGTTGCAATTAATTTTATTGTAGAAAAGCTTTGGTTTACAGCCAGATGAGTCTGCCAGGCCTTGATGCATCCACGAAAACAAAGAGGTTGTGGCCAGTCCTGTTCCTGATGACCAGGTACTCTCCCCCACATTCCTGCTCAGAAGTGATAGCATAGGGGCAGATCCACTCAGAAGAAAATATGTGAGTTTTCCTCTCTGTTTTAAGTGTGGGAAAACTGCACAGCAGATCAATGTTGGCACCATTCCGTTTGTATAAGAAGGTAAATGCTTGTGTCTCCTTCCTGTAGCCATTTCTTGAGCTGAGTTAAAAGAGAAATCTTTATATGCTTATTAAAGTACTGAGTTTCAGAGGCCATTATATGGTCAAATTAACCTTATTTTGTTGAAAAATCCCAAAACTGGATTAAAGAAGGGCTAATGCTACACAATCATTGTATCCCCAGAGCATGCAATAAAACTTGTGTTTTATTAAAAAGAAAAGTTGATGTTTCACCCAATCAGGGAGAGCACTGCCATCCAAACCAACTGGGGAGCCCTGGGACCATGGTCATTAATACTGGACAGGTTATTAAATTATCCTGTGCAGCAAATTTGATCCTAATTGAATATATTTTTACTAATGCAATTGCACATCCACACAACATGGATTTAACACTGACTTTATACTTCTTTATTGGTTCTTATGCAGAGGAAGAGAGGATACTCAGTCCAGTATAAAGCTTCCCAGAGAAGTTAGTATGTTGTTTAAAGAATTTGAATGAGTAAATTTCTCCAGAAGAGATACTTCTGCTGCAGCAGGAACAGACAAGATTATGAAACTGCAGCATATGTGAGCTCTTGAACTGCTTTAAGTTCTTCTGCACTTTTAATAGAGATTTGCAGCCACTGCTTTGTAAGGACCTATGATCATTCTGCACAGGAAGAGAGTGCAATAACCTTATCCAGCTGGAGCTCTGGAAGTGCCTTTAATTAGTTTTATAGAAAAACAGCTCAGAGTAATTTAAAGCTTTTGGCTGCAAGGCTTCTTTTTTGGAGCTATTCACTGATTTGATTGCGAAGCAAACCATGAGTTTGGAGAAAGATGTTTGGGAAAATACTGAACTATGTTTGCAAACAGTGAAATACTCAAGTCCTTGTTTTGCTCTCATAGTCCAAACAGTGGCTTTGGGGTTTGGTGAGAAGTCAGTATTGAAGGAGCAGAGTTTAGAGCTGGGAGGTTTCTGTGTGTTGTCAGGATGGGCCTGTGACTGCAGGTACAAAAAAGAAACTGAAAACTAGGTGGTGGTGGTTATTACTGGTAAGGTGACTGCTTGCATGAAGCAAAAGCAAACTTGGTACCTGCAAATGGATAAAATCTTAAAACTGGGTTCACAGAATCACAGAACGGTTTGGGATGGAAGGGACATTAAAGGTTCCCTAGTTCCATCCCCTGCTATGGGCAGGGATACCTTCCACTATCCCAGGTTGCTCCTTGGACACTTCCAGGGATGGGGCAGCCACAGCCTCTCTGGGCAACTTGTGCCAGAGCCTCACCACCCTCATGGGGAAGAATTTCTTCCTAATATCTCATATAAACATGCCCTCTGTCAGTTTAAAATCATCCTCCCTTGTCCTATCAGTATCTATCAGTGTAAAAAGTCACTCTCCCTCTTTTCTATAAGCTTCCTTTAGGTACTGAAAGGCTGCTATAAGGTCTCCCCAGATTCTTCTCTTCTGGCTGAACCACCTCAGCTCTCTCAGCCTGGGATGCTACCCCAGAGCATGGCATATCCTTTCTGGCATCCCTCTGTGGTCTTCCCAGATGGGGGCTCCTCAACCAGCAGCAATGTGGTCCTGAGGCTGGGGTGTGTCTGAGCTTGGGCAGCTTGAGCTCAGGATCCGCTTTTGGAAGAAGCAGTTTCATGTGCAAAGCTGTGTCCAACCATGACCTTAAATCCTGGCTAGAAATGCATTTTGTCCTGTTAGTTCTGGTGCTGTGTATGGAAATTCCTTTGCCTCCTGCAGTTGGAATGGAAAAGTGGGGTGTGTGATAAAATGTTAAGTGTTACAACACACCAAGCCCCCTCCTTGCAGAGGAGTTTCATCTGGCACTGAGGGTTCTCTGCAGCTGCTTGGCAGCGTTTGCCTCTGGGACTGGAAGTGCTGGGTTTGGTTAAGGCAAACCCAGTCCCACTGTTCCTGGGCCCCTCCAGCTGGGAGGGGAGTGGGAGGGATGCTTGGCACACACACAAGCTCACTGTGAGGGTGTGTTGGGCTCAACAGCTGCAATAACTGCTGTCCCTACGTTTTTACCCTGTGTGTCACTTAGTTACACGGAGTAACAGAAATGGGCTTAGAGGACATGCCTTCTGTTTCTTTTTGTGTGCTTTCTGCATGAACTGAGTGGAAGTGAGGGTGCAGTTATCCCTCACGCACCTTTCTGGACAGTAAGTCAGTGTTATTTGCTGTGGATCTTCTTTGTAGCAGCTGGGAAAGTGAACGATTTAGACAGAAAAAAGTAAAGTGAGTGTAAAGAAACACTGTTGGACAGTTTAAGTAATGCTTTAAGGCTCATCTTAATGCTCTGGTTAAGACCCGGATTTCAAGTGAATGTCCCTCTAATTTATGGCTGCTCGTAAGACCAGGAGCTGGTATTTGCTGCTGTGCTGAATTTAGTTGTGCTCTGGCTTCGACAGAGGAAGCACCCGAGTATAAACTGTAAGCAAAAATGAAATTGTTCCTTGGTCAGTCTGAGGAGAGGACTCGGGACTGGCTCAAGTTCACTCCTTTGCTGAAATCCTTCTTTCAATCAAAATAGGAAACCCACTGGAAAAACAAAGGGTCAGAGAAAGACTTTAAAGCTTGGAGGTTGAAAGCTGAGAGGACTTTCTGTACTCCTGCTGATCCCACAGGGGGTTGACATGGTGCTGCAGAAACCTTGGGGGCAGCTGTGGAGTTGTTCTGCCCAGAGGGAAGTGCTGGGAAGCTCAGCTCAGAGGCTGGGAAAGATAAAAAGCAAAACAGTAATCATATATGGTGAGGGAATAAACCAAAAATATAAGGATGGCTGACCTGTAGAGCTCTTCAGGTTTTCTTTTCTCCCCTTCTTCCCTCTTCTGTCCCTCCCCTGCAGTGGTCCCTTTCTCTCTGCAGAGCAGTAGTGTCTGAGCTGGTGTATGGTATTTTAGGACCATGTTTCTTAGCTCTCCTCACACTGTGCACAGCTCACTTTACCTCCCATGGCAGCACAGGGAACCCTGGACAGAGTGGCTGCCAAGCCCTGCACGGTGTTTTCTCAGTGCTGTACATCAGGAGTGTCAGCTGAACCAGGGTAAAGCTGTTGTGTGTGGAGCAGGGGAAGCTGTGCTGCTGTGGACTGTGACTTGGAGGAAAGAGAGAGGGATTGTGGTTCTTATTTCAGGACCTTCAGCCATCAACTGATGGTCAAAAACCGTGAGCTGCTTCAAAAATAAACCTTGGAATGGGAGCTGGGTGCCTGCTGTCTGCCTCTGGCCACATCCTGGTAGGTGAACAACACCCCAAGAGAGGAGGGCTCAGCTGTGGTCCTCCACCCTCAGTGCTCAAACCACCAGGCAATTGCAGAGAGACTGGGGACACTTTCTTGACGGTGGAACTTCCAACAAGAAAGAGATACTTTGGTTGTGTTTAAAAAGGGCAGTTTGGGGTTCCTGCAAAAATGGGTTCCTACTGTTTTTCTGGGTGGTGACAGGATTTTAGATCAGCTCCAGAGCTGAGCCTCCTGCCCAAAGTCCCTAAGAAACATGTTCTGAAGGCACATAGAGCCCTGAGAGGGGCAGGTTGAGAGCCTGGCAGGAGAAGCCTCCTCGTTAGTGTTGCCCAGGGTGAGGCAGACAGCAGCCTGGTTTTGTGTGCTGTCCTTTATCCCCATGTTCTGTGCAGGGCCAGGGTCTGGCTCTTGTGTAATGGGGTGGTAACCCTGGAAAGACTCACGTTCCAGTCTGGCAAATAGCAGGAGAGAAAGGGCAGGGGAATGAGGTCACTAAATACCTATCTCACTGAATTAGGGAGTAACAGCTGGAAATCTTATCGCCCCGGGCTATTTTAAAAAACAGATAGGCTCAGTTTGGAATGTTAGTTAGCTTGTGGGGAATTTTTAATAAGCAAGAATGCCAGCTATCGTGAAATAACCTATCTCCCAGCCAAATTAGTCAAACTACTTTTTGTGAGCTCTCTCTGTACAATTGACAAGTTGTTCTGTACTTGAAGAACTAGTTTGTGGGGGGAGCCAAGTCTATTTGCCTTGTCTTGGGAGACCATCTGCCAAGTGAGATGCCTTGTGACTCTTTTTAGAGGAAGATCATTAACAAGAAAATAATAGAATGGCTTTGGTTGGGGACCATTTTGTTTCAACCCTCTGCCATGGGCAGGGACACTTTCCACTAGCCCGAGTTGCTCCAAGACCTGTCCAACCTGGCCTTGGACACTTCCAGGGTTGGGGCAGCCACAGCTTCTCTGGGCAACCTGTGCCAGGGCCTCAGCACCCTTGCAGGGAAGAGTTTCTTCCTAATATCTCAGTTTGAAGCCATTCCCGCTTGTCCTGTCACCCCATGCTCTTGCAAAATAGCCCTTAAGAGAAAGGAATTTGCTAAAAATGCCATAGTATTAGTGTAGTTTTAAGGGCAGTTTTGTTTTATTGAAGCTGGATAACAGTCACTAAGGGACTCCATGATCCACTTCTGGAAGGGAGAGCCTTGGCCTGGCTGAAGGAACAGGAATTTTTCCATTTATCCAGCATCAGGATTTGACTGAAAGTCATTACAGTCCCGATGTATGCAAAACTTATTGCTGGATTTTTGCCCTGAGAAAGGCTGGAAAATGATCTGACACTTGAAGATTTGGCTGATTGAAATATCAAGAATAAACTGGTTCTTTGTTCTATCACTTTGCTGTGTAAGATTCTGCTGGTAGAAATCCATTTGTACTTATGGGTAGATTGAGCTCTGGAATGGGTGCAAGAATGGCAGTGAGGTAGAAGAGCACTCTTGAATTCTCTCCTCATTGCCATGAGTGAAGGCATTTGAGCAGCATTTCTCATCCTTGAACAGCCATTTAATTTATTGGGTGGGATGTGGGGTGAGGTGGGCTCCCAGGACTATGTGGTGCCACACTCCAGAGCAGGCAGGGTGGTTATTCCTTATGGTCTGACACAGGACAACCTGCATTTGTCTTTATTGCTGTAGATAACTCAAGGAAGGAGAGGAACATCTCTAACTCGTGCCCAGAAGGAAGAGGAGAGGAATTGACACACAGGATCATTCCAAACAGAGTAAGTTCAGATGGTCTCACCACTCCCTCTCTTGAAGCAGAGATAACATCCCTCATGTCTTCCAAGCTTCAAACTATCCTGAATGATTTCTGTAGTTGATTTCTCATTTGTAAAATATTTTAAAGCAATTTACTTGAGCTCTGGTTGTGACCGTAAATGTGTCAATTAGATAATCAGGATTCTGGGAATTAAGGCCTGAGAGCACATTGTTTGTTTTTTTTTGTTGTGCTTTTTAAAATATTTTTAATTCTCATCAAATATTTGCAAATATTTGCTGCTTCTGGGAACTCGGTTCCCTGAAATATAACATAAAGTTCAAAGACAATAGCACAAACCAAAGTATTGTCACTTAAGATTTAAGTGAAAATCTGGTTTTGGTTTTTTTAGGCATGAGAGTTGGAGTAGATAATTAGAGTTTTAGTGGCCAAAAGAAGAATGTAGGACAGAAAAATGGTCCAGCCCCTCACACATGGTGCAATACTGAGAGCCAAGCCTCACTATGTTACCTTTCAAATCAATTAGACAAAGCAAAATGGTGGGTTTGCCCCTGGTCTGGACCCTTTCCTGGTAAGAATTCTCTTGAGACGAAAGTATGATCCTTATATATAACATCTTTTTGGGTTTTATAGTTCTCTAGCCAAACTTAATTTATAATCTGGGTTGTTTTGTTTTCAATAAATCAGGAATTTCATTTAGGACAAGTGATATGCTCGCTTCTTAAAGATCAGTGGGTGGTTTAATCTATGGACTTTAAAGAGCCTTCATAATTTGCAGAAGCCAATATTCATCTTATCTAGGCAGGAAGAAGCCATGTCTTCATCAGTGCAACTCTTCAGAGACCAGAAGTACCACGAGCTGAAAGGACAGTGTATCCAGCAGAGACAGCTCTTTGAAGATCCCGAGTTTCCAGCCTCAGATGGATCCCTTTTCTATCAGTCAGCACCACCAAGGAAAGTTGAATGGAAGCGCCCAAAGGTAATTGATGAATTCAAATGCTCAGGAAGATCTGTAGAGTCCACAAGAGTTTATTCTGTTCTAGTGGGAAAAAATGGTGTATAAGTGAGGGAGAGAGAAAAGGAGGGGTAAAGGGTTTCTTCCAATTTAATTCTGTCTTTGGACCTGCACCTGCAATGTTAAATATGTTCTGTTTGCTCATTCCAGGCACACTCAGTGATAGGTCATTAACAATATGACATTAATTACTCATTTTGTACTTTTAAAGTCTCTCTGAGAAAAAAAGACAAAGACAAGACAGTGTTACTTCTGTGGCACCCCAATACTAAGAAACTGGTGTGCACAAAAGGCCCTTTGTAATTACTGTGCAGTCTCCCTAAGATGGTGTGGCTTTCCAAGGAGAAATGTTACAGGAAAATCACCCAACAAATAAGAGCACTGTGCATGTGCAGTTCTGGGTGCTGGTTCCTTTGGGTGCAGTGTGGCAGGGTTTACATCTGGCAGGACAGCTTGTGGGGTCTGACTGTGCACAGGACCTGAGGTGTGTATTTTATTGTAGAGAAGGAGAAAGAAAATCTGAATGTGCCAGAAAATTTGCTTAAAAATGTGCCCAAACCTCGTTTTGCTTTGTTTCTCTGTCACCTTCTTTTGTGATGCTTTCCACAGCAGCGATGGAAAAGTAAAAATAGTATAAAAAATAGTATAAAAATGCCACTTCCAGGGGAAAAAAAAATTGGAAATGTTGGACTTTATTTCACAGAAAAAGTCATCTTTGTCACAGTGGCATTTTCTGACAGAACTGTTGACAGTTGACACCAGTGTCAGGCTGCTGGCTGTGATTTCCCTGCCAGTCAGTGTCTCACCCCCTGCTCCAGGGGAGAGGAGGGCCTGTCCTGGCCACACTTTGGTTGCTCAGCCCAAGGCAGGTGATGGGCACTTTGGGCAGGACTCCCCTTGCCCAGGATGCTTGTGGTGGATGTCTGATGTGGGGCTGTCCCCACGGACCAGGTGGTGCAGAGGAGTTGGGGAATGCAGGGTGTGATCCACCTGGCACACCTGAGATGAGCCATAACCCAGTGCCTGGTCTCTGCCAACCAGAAGTTCAGAGGGTGAATCCAGGTGTTAATGCCACCAACACAGAACCATTCAATCTTTTAGGCTGAAAAAGACTTTTAGATTGACAAAGACTTTTTAGGTCACTGAGTCCCATCATTACCTAACACTGATGAGTCCACTACTAAACTATGTCCCTGAGAACCACATCTGCATGTCTTTTAAATAACTCCAGAGATGTAAAACCATTTCTCTGGGCAGCCTGTTCCAGCGCTTGACAACTCCTTTGGTGAAGAAATTTTTCCTAATATTTAATCTAAACCTCCCCTGGCACACGAATCCTTTGCTGGTGTTTCAGGACATTGGGCTCTGCTACTACCTCAGTTCCTCTGAGATAAACCTGTACAGTAACAACTGAACTGGGCATGACCTTTCAAAGGTGCAGCATCTTCCAGAATCCTTTAGTTTTCAGGAAGACTCCTTGCTGTAACAGGTCTCTAGGAGGTACAGCTTATTCCCTCCTTTGCCCCTGACACCATGCAGGGAAGTGCTCCCAGCGCTTCTATGCAGTGCAGGGGCTGATCAGAACCATCCTCAGACAGAAGGGCTCAGGCTGTGAGCAAAGATCTATAAATGGCTCATTTTGCAGGCTTTTAGAACCTCATGCAGAGCTAAGGGACTTTCCTTTTTAGAACCAGCCCCACATCATTTACATCAAAAGCAATAACATAAGACACAACCCCCTTGAAATTTTCTGTGGGAAAACCCTGCTTGTTTATGAGAAAAAGAGTAAGAAAGAGTCCCCCTATTAGTGGACAATTTTTCTGCCCTTTGATATTCGTGTCAAAACCCATCCTGCTCTTTTCCTGTGATTTCCCTGGAATTTCCCCCACCCTGCCGGGCTGAGGTGGGGCTGGGGGCAGCTGTGTCCTGCCAAGAGGCAGGAGAAGCCCCTTGCCCCCTGTTATCTCAGCTTGCCCTGGGATGTCCTCGGCCACCTGTCCTGGCCAACCCCTTTCTGAGGCAAACACTGCCTCTGTGTGGTGGTTCTGCTCAGCATGGGGTGAAAATAGCCGGGAATGACAGTCGTTCTGCTGAATGCATATTTTGCCTGTTTTATTTTTAACTAAATCTCGTGTTGTGTCTCAGTTTTTCTCTGACCTTGCAGAAAGTATGAAATCCCAAGGACATCTTTATCAGCAGTGATCCCCCAACCAGGGCAAGCAGGCATGGGGGGAAAGAGTGGATAATCTTGCTTCAGAGATAAACAGTGTCCTTTAGTTATTCATAAAGGAAAATAATAGTCTGATCCCAGAGAATGAGAGTCTTATCATGTGCTTTCCTGGTTTCCCTGTTTGACCCTCTGTTTTATAAACCCTGGTTTTGCTTTCATCTGCATCTTTCTCTTCATGAAAGGGCTGTGATTGCACCCTTATGTTCTGGAGAGACTGAGCTGGTTTGTGTTCAGAAAGACACCGTGTGACAGGACTGCTGAACTGCTTCCCAAAAAAACCCTCTTGTGTCCCAGGCCACAGGACTAATGTCAACTCACTGGTGCCAAAGGGCAGACCTGGCTGAAGGTGGAGAATCCCTTGCCAGCCCATTTTCCTAGAAACACTGTGAGGCATTGGCCCCATTCTCCACTCTATTCTCCACTCTTCCCACCAATTTTTCCAGTGCTTCCAGGGGTGGTTATCATCATGCAAGTGAAAAGTCCAGCAAATAAGGCACTTCTGTGCCTGTGTTCTGGGATGATACAGTGGTTATGAATAAACAGAAAAACGGTCACCTCAGTTCCCAAATTGAGGAGTGTGGGATGAACAGGTTGGTGATTCATCTGAAGTGCCAGAGAACTCAACAGCTTTGACTTGTGCACCTGCATATGTTTACTGGAGGCAGCACCAGCTTTTGTTTGCTTCCAACTGGTGGAAAATCATCTTTTGTCTCAGGAGCTGAAACACCTTTGTATTTACAAGTGCTGATTTGAACCCTGAAACCTCCCACACCTTTCTACTTGTCTAAGAAGATTTTCCCCTCCTTTGGAAGGCAAAGGGGGCTCAGGGCATGTCTGCCTGCCTGGGCACTTAGTCTGGTCTAGTTTTACAGATTTTGCATTAATGTTCTTTATTCCACAGTGACAGGATTTGTGGTCACATCAAGCAGCCCTCTAGAATATTTAACAGTATAGCAGTCCTCATAAATTTTGGACAATGAGCATCATGAAAGACTTGGCTGTCAGGTGTAAGCACACCTGTGTTAAATGCCCCTCAGAGATAATGTTCTTCATCATTTAATTTCTCTATCTCTTCTGTAGCTGTGTTGGTGCAGTCTAATCCTTGTTTTTCAGTTTGACTGTGAACAAGACTATCTGCTTTATGTTTGGGACTCGTGTCCGAGTCCAGTGGTGCCTGCAGGGAAGGGAAGGTGTCCTGGCACCACATCAGGGTTTGAGCAGTTGCACAGCCACACACTGCAAAACCAGCTTCGGGGCATGGAGCAGAGTGACAGCTCTGGGACAACTGCCAGGGTGAGGCCTGGGGAGAATCCAGAGCTGGAGGAGGGTGGACGTTAAAGGGGAATACCATAAGCTGGCATGGCAGAGTGATGTGGGCTCCTAACAGAACAATGTCACTACATTGCTGCCTTCTGTGTGACAAACTGATTGGATTGTAACAGCCCTTGTGAAAAGCGACACTTACCTGGCTTTGCCAGATCCCTTCTCCATGTCCCCAGCTCCCTTCTGGAGTGTGGCTCTTGATTTAATGATCACTTTTTCTGATCTGAGTGTAATTTTTTAATCCCTTCAGCCAATTCTTTCCAGTTAAAAATACAAGGCAACAGAAATGCTCTTGCTTAACCAGAATAAGAGTCCCCTTCGCCCCCCTTCTCCTCGCCCCTCAAACTTTGCAGGATTCTTGAAAATACGACTTATTCTGCAAGGGTTGCTGTCATGTGCTGAATCAAGTTTTGGCATCTGTTTCCATGTCTATGCCCAGAACTGTCCATGTTTCTCCATTGTTGGTGGTTATTGACTCTTGTTCAAGTGTAGATGAACACAAGTTGCAAAGCTCTGTGTGCTGTGACATTTGTGTTTGTATTTTAAATACTGTCTCACGTGGAACATGCCTGACTGAATCTGAGAGGTGAGGAAATGCATTTCAAAGTGTGGTAATGAGCCTCTGCTGAGCTTAGAGGGAACTCACAAATCCCTTTATGTGCCTCAAACATGGATGGGAATACAAAGGTGGTTTCAGGTTGCAGGTTGGTTGTGCCAGGCACCAGTGTCTTGCCACTTGTTTATTTGTTGTGAAGTAAGGATGTGTTTGTAGGAGAAAAGGGCTGTGAAAGGCTTGACCTTGCAATAGTATGAAATAAATCCTGACTGGTCTCTTTTCCTTATTGTGATCTAGGATGTGACACACATACCATAGAGGTTGTCCTCCACAGACAGGCCAAGTAACTGTAACCTCAGTGGGTGGTTTTCAGAGATGCATTCAATGACAGCTGTTGTGCAGGACTACTTGATAATTTTAGGACTTCCTAGATTACACTGCTGATCATTTTAGCAGGCACTCTTGTATGCTGTAATTAGCTGTGATTACACACGAGTGCAGCAGCAGAGAGGCTGTTTGCCATTGTTACAAATAGTTTTACTTGCCATTAAAAGCAGATTTAGCTTGTGATTTTCAGCTACAGCTCATTATCTATGGCAAAGTTTTAAGTCAGCTGTTTCTTTGCTAAATGTACATCTCTCTATATAAAGGGAATGGTTGCAGTGCACCTTAATTTTATAGAAGAGCTTAAGCCTTCCAGGCTTGAAAGTGGTGTAAAAGGTCATAGGTCAGAGCCTACTTTGCCTGACTTTAAACCCTTCATCTCAAAGAAATAGGAAAGCCATTAAAGGCTAAACTCTGGGAAGCAGACTGCTCTGGAAGATTATCAGAGAGGTTGATAGGAAGGTCTCTGTACACATTAATCTCGTTTTCCAGGTTAAAATTGTGGAGGCAGAAGCCATGTAGTTCTCCAGATGTGTTGCAACCCTCTGTTAGTGTGGAGGGGTGCATGAGGGGACAGGAACAGGGAGGTGGGAAGCCACCAGAAGAAAATAATTCTTAAATGATAGTAAAGGATCTTTTCTTTCCTCATTAATTATGTACATAATGGACTGTGTACCCTGAACCTCCTGCACATGGAGTCTGGCACTGCTGCACGTTTGAGTTGAGTTGTTCCAGCATCCTCGGAGCTTGATCCTGCTGAGCAGAGCTGCAGCCATCTGTGCCCCTCATGCAGGTGTCGACCTGCAGAGGGGAGTAGCTGCTTGCCAAGGGCTGGCTGCCACAGCCCTGCAATGGAAGTAAGGACAGGCTGCTCCTGGGGAGGAAGGCGTTAAATCAACCCCAGCTGCAGGGAGCTCGGATGTTGGCACAGCTCCCATGCATGTGGCAGCACAAAAACGTGCTCTTCACACCCGTTGCCTTAGCAACTGCACATTCGGATGGCAGGACTGGCGGTGGGATCCTGCAGAAGATGATGCAGTTGCAATTAAGTCGAATTGTTTTCATGTTGTTGAATTAATTTTGAGCTAGGAGGGAAGGGGAGGGGTGATGGGGTGTGCATTAATGATGTTACAATGAGCTGCCACCTGTTTTGAGATCCTGGTGTAAGCAGGTCTTCATCATGCTGTGTGTTTCTTAAAGGGTAAAATTAGTGCTGCCACTTGGCTTCTGAACCTTGTTTTTTTGTTGGAGAGACTAAAAAATCTGCCTTGAGCTTTATTTTTTTATTGAGAGTAGATTTAATGGAGAAATCATCTGTACATCTCAGCTCTCACTGTTCTTGCGTCCTGGTGATTCACAGACTGGAAGTGTAGGGTTTACAAAGGCCATGGGGAATTTGGCTACTGGGAGGAGGTGTCCAAAAGTGGAGGGCAAGTTCTCTCAAATCCAGGTCAAAACAAATCTTATCCTTCCTGTATGGCTGTAATGCTGGGTCAGCTGCATTCAGAATCTGCTTTCTTGGTGTCTTATTTGGCGGAATCAGTTGATTGGGATCATTTTCACCAGCAGTTGGAAGTGAAATGTCATGTTCAAGAGAAGTGGTTGGCACTTGGTTTTTCCCTGGAGTGACGAGACAGAGGTGGTCAACTATGATTTGGTGCATGAGACATATGGGAATCCACCGAAATTTAAAACATTATAAAGCACTTAGCAGCACCCTGATATGTCTTTTGTATAAGTGTCTCCAGATACTTAACCAACCATTGCTTAAAAAAGTTCAGGCAACTGGTTTAATTAACTACCAGTTACAAGGTCCTGAGCTCATCTCTAGTTGCATTTCAAAATTGATTTTCAAGCCAACCGAGTGTTCATGGCAAGTGTAGGCAGTAAAGCCCTTTGTTAAGGGACTTGGCTGATGTGAATGGCCAGATAAATGTGGGCTCCTAAAAACATAACAGAAATGATGTCAGATAGTGCTCCTTTGGATGTATTTTCTGCTCCTGGAAAAAGCATAGATAAAAACCATCTGCCAGTATTTTTAAGGGGATATTTAAATATAACTGTAACAGTGCTAGTAACTCAAATACATGTAGTATGTACTGACCTACAGAGATCCAAAAAGTACATTCTCATGGAGAGGATCATGATGGATTAACATTGTCATTATTACTGCTACCCTAATACGATCCTGTAAACATTTCTAAATTAATAATATTTCTGGCTGTTCCAAGTAATTGGTCTTTTTGAGCAGCCAACACATTTTGAAAAAAATGGAGGGGAGGAATGGTGGCTTTTTCGGGGGGCAGGGGAAACACTGAGTTAAGCCAACTTTTTTTTAATTTTAATGTTACAACTTTTGCCCAAATACACTACTAAAAATGATATGTTTCTTGAATTTTTTTTTTCAGAGGCAAGGAAACATTTTTCAGCTGTAGAGGGCCTTCCTTGTTGGTCTTGTAAAGTATTTGGAAGAGCACATTCTGATGGTGTCTGGCCAAGCAATTCACTGAAAACATCATGGGCTTTGTTTTGTTTCTTTCCTTCTCCCATTATTATTTCTCCTAAGGTTTTGAGATTGCTTTTTAAGTTTGTTTTTTTTTTCCCCACTGAATGTGTTATGAAAAGAAAATACCTTCTCCCTTTGCAAGGAAACACACTTTTAGGTGTTCTCCCATCCTTGGCTGCTCTCTGTTGCTGCTCTCCTGTTTTCCTCTTTGTATTATTTGCAGAAATAACAGAACCAAACTGTCCAGGCAAATCACCCAAACTGCTGCTGCTTGTGGTGTTGTAACTGATGATCTGGACACTGAGGAGAGCCATGCTGGACTTTTCCTGCCCTTTTCTTTTGACCTATTTTTAGGACTCTATCAGCATAATTGTCTTGCACAATAAGTAGCTCTGATGTGGTGAGGGTACCAGAACACGTGTGTGTTTCTAGCCCTTCTTATGTTGATTTGCTTTGAGGGAAGGGCTTCTTCCCTGAGGAGGAAGGAGGTAAAAAGACATCCTTTCCATGACTGTCATCATCATGCTGTTGATGCTGTATCTGGGATGTGCTGCCTCAGAAACCAGTCAGAGGGAGCTGGTAGTCAAAGGGAATTAAGAGGTGAAGGACAGACCAGAACCATTGAGACACCTTCCAGCAGCTCCCTGGCAGGTGAAGGTTGTGAGCATCTGTTTCATACAGTCCATTGTCTTTACTTGGCTGAGAAATAGTAAAAGTAGAGTTTTTTGGGGAGTGTGTTTGTGTGTTTCACAACTGGGAGGTTGGGTTTTTTTTTCACAGCTGACTAGAAAAGGAAGAAACAAACAGGAACATTTTTGTTACATTAATCACATAAAACATGGTTGACAGCTCACAACATCTGAAAGCAGCCTCCAGAGGACACAGGGACACTCCAAAGGATTCTTCTGTGTTAAAGGCTAAAATTATTATTCATCTGTTCTTGTTAGCTAAGCTTTTATGGAGCCAAAACCTGTAGGAAGGGCCTTTATTGCCAGAGCAGAAAAGACAGCTGCCACAAGATATTAATTGCTGAATATAATAAAAATATATAATAATCACTTGAGGGCACATATGTTGATCACAGTGAAAGGGGATGGGAGACCATCATGGGTCAAAGTGCCCAGTTTGTGGCCACTGTGCTGGTTCATGTTCAACATGACACTGATCTTTTCCCAGTGGCTGTGACATGCTCTGCTGCAAGTCCTGCCTCAGCTTCCAGGTGTTCTGTCATCAGAGAAACTGGAAAATGTGTATTGGTTTTGTCTGCAAATTTGGCACATTGTTATTCTAAATTAACCTTTGTCACTAAAATGTTGAAGTAATAATTAACAGGCTTGTCTCTGGAAGTTTGCAGTGCATTGGATTCTGCAAGAATCCTGTTAACAGCAAATATTTTGTATTGATTGCATTTTGCTAAAGAGAATTTTAAAGGTGAAGCAATAGAAACTTCACATACAATTATAAATTACATCAATGCAACCTGAAAACTTGATTCATTTGCAATATTATTTCTGTCTGTGACAACATCAACCTAATTTCTAATACAAATACGATGGTGGGCTGTGGGGTCATGCACCCAGAGCAGACAGGCATGGATGTATTTAAATGGATATATACATGGATATACATACATATATATATATATGTACATAGATGTAGATACATGACATCAGACAGGGACTTGGGAAGCAGAATGGTGCAGTGGAAAGGAAGTTGAAGCAATGTTTTGTACTTGCATTATCACCCCAGGGCAAACCTGTAGCATTTTGAAGGCAGATAGAGACACAGAACTTGTGCTATAAAATTTGAGGGGTGCTAGCTTTTTAAGGGGAATTTAAATATTTTTTTCTGTACTAAGAATAGTGATGAGGAAATAGTAAAATTACAGATGGACAGCGTAGCCATCAGCTTTTCCAGAAGATGGGTCCAAGAAGCAGGAAGAAGTCACTGGACAAGAACAGTCACCAAACACAAAGGGATGTTGCAGATGTGTTGTTGAACGATTTCTTTCCCAATTGTTTTGTTCCTGTAGCAGGAAGTGAGCAGAGCTGTGTGTGGTGCCCTGAGGACTCCTCTCACAGAGCCAAACAAACAAGTAGGGATCTCTTAAATCCTTTAATCCATCCCGGCAGTTATTGCTGGCAGTGGCTGGGATTCAGGTCTTGGAGGGTGACCTACAGCTGTGTGACCCTTGTCTGTGTCCCACTTTCCTAGACCTGAGTCTGCAGTTCAGACCAAGGCTGAGGTGAGTGCAGTGTGCTGTGGCTCAGCCATGCCCTAAATAAGGAGTCCTGAAAACCTTATGGTATTTCACTCAGATGGGCTCCATTTCTGTGTTTGAGAAGGGCCATCAGAAACAGGATCGGGGATTCCACTTTGTTCTAGGATTTAGTGTCTCTACTCAGCTTTCTGCAGAAGGCTGGTCGTGCAAGCTTAGCCCTTGATTGTCCTTCTGGGTGTTAAGAATTTGAGAAATCAAAGTGTGGGAGAGCACAGTGCTCCAGAACTTGGGAGGGGAAGGCTTCACGTTTTATGAGATGGGCATTTAGCTTAACAAGTGCTGCTGAGACCAAAACAGATACTGTTTTGTTCTCCTAAGAATGTTGTTTAAGAAACATCCTTTTTTAAACAATAGGAATTTATGAACTTAGTTTAATTCAGTCTAATTCCCCTTAGTCATATAAGCTGGTGCACATTAATATCATGGGGTTTGGGCCCTGGCCCCTGTCAAAGCCTTGGGATTTTCACTGTGCTCTGTTTACCACCTTGTCTTTCCCCCAGCAGGCTGAGCATGGGAGGCATCATGAAAACATTGCTTGGCCTATTTCCATCTTGGTTTCTGACTGGATAAAATATTCCTCCCAAAATATTTTGTCCTTAATGTTTTCAGCTGGGGAAGTTGTGACATATTTCTTCTGAAATTGCCAAAATGTTCCCAGAATGGAGCTCTTGCTCACCCTTATTTTATTAATGCCATAATTTTATTTTTATTTTGCCTGGAAAATCTTGTTAAGATGGAGCTTGCCCAGAAGAAGAGATGAGTAAGGAACTATAAAGCCCTTAACCATCAGCAAATCCCCACATCTAACCCCTGCAGCACGGCCTGGTGACTGAGTGGGCCCCAGATGACACCAGTTTGATGGCTCAATCCCGTTCCTGGTGTCATTTCAGAAAATTTGTTCTTAGTTGTGCCCCTCTGTGTTGGCTGTGTTGTGACAGGAAGATAAAAACCACGGTGGCACCTTGCCAGCATCCCTGCCCTCACTCCTCTGGGAGCTTGCCAAGGACCTGGGAGTTCAGTGGATACCCTCATACTCAGTTGCATCCTTCCTCCTCCTTGTCTCACACGTACCAGGGCAGTGGGAGGCATGAATTCCCATTTTTTGTGGTAATATCCTTGGATACACCCACCCTTCCACGAGTGTTGTGCTTATTTCAATGTGATGAAGTGGCAGCGTTTTGAAAGTGGCAACTTTCTCAGCAGTATTATTCACCCAAGTCTTCCAGGAATATAATTAAGAGCAAACATTTGTAAATGACATGCATGCTTGCCAAGCAGACAGCTCTCCAGATGCCAGTATTTTGTTATCTTCTCTCTTGGCAATTTTTCCAGTTTATATTTCCCTCTCTCAGATTCAATGGAGGGTTTTTTATGTCGTTGCAGTTGTTTCCCCTAAAGAAAAAATATTAAACGGCCTCAATGTAGTTTCTAGAACATAAACAGTACCATTCCAAGGCTCTGAATGTTTCTTTAAAGTTTAAAATGTCAGGATTTATTTAGTTAGTTCAATAGTCAGTAGATGAAAACTGGTTTCTCAGAGAGTTTGTCCTGAGGCGATGTGGTGATGGTAAGAATGACATGGTAAAATTTATTTAGAGACCATAAAACAAAAAGCCTGAGGATCACATCCTCAGCCAGCATAAGTCTTCTTACAGTAATTGTTAGTTCATTGATTTAGGCTTCCAGAAGAATTAAATGTCTGACTTCTCTGAAGGAAAAATTACAGCCCAGACATGACAGTTGCAAAGGAAATTAAGGTATTGTTCTGTCAACACTCTTCACAGAGACTGGAAAGCATCCATATCCAAAAAAATACTTTCTATGCAAAGAGGTTTGTTTTTCTCATTTTATTTGCATATTTAAAAGGGTATTTGGGTTGGGTAAAGTCCTGGAATTTGAGGTTTTATAAGCCATTCTATCTTAGATTTGCAGAGTAATTTATTTGAATTTCATGCTCTTTCCCTGTGATCTAAATGAATGTTTTCTTCAAGATTAATTTTATTTTAAAATTAAATAAATTTGTATGTTTTCTTAGCTAAAAAGAGGCTTTTAAAAATCCTTCACAGCCGAAAGAACCTTTTAGAACTGCTGTCTTGCCTGTATGTGGCATTGTTTCTAACTTCATAATGGCTAAAACATTCTGGATTTGCATATTTTCCAGTTTTCAAGAAACAAAATGTTCTTTCTCTGGAAAGTACACTTTTTGTTAAGAGCAAATGTTATATTCCAGTTTTTATGCACTGAACTTTGGCCACTGTTTCAGGCGTCAGAGGCCAACTTGACCTTCTCACGTTGATCAGGAAGTGGAACCTCTGTCTGGAGATATCCAGGAGCTACATGGGCAATCCCTGGGCAATCAGTTTTGGGTGACCCTGAGCAGGGGATTTGGACAAGGTGGCTTCCTCGTGCACACATTTATGTACTACATGGATATTCACACATCTGGACATGCTCTTGTCTTCATCCCTCAAATGCAGAATACCTTTAGCCACTTTAGAGGCTCCCTAACTGCCATATCTATCTGTTTCTCCAGAAATGATGACCCATACAGCTTTATGCAGATGCTTATTTCATTGGCTGCAACATTTTGGGTGGAAAACTGGCCCTGGAAAAGAATAGAGCTGGCCTCATTAACTAAAAAGGTCTTCAGGACTGGGCCTGTTCAATAATGAGTGTCTGTGCTAAATAAAGTACACTGAGGTCTGTTTTTTACCTGGACACAGCACCTTCTAGTGAATACAGTGAATAATCAATCAAAATAGGTTTTTTCCTAAGACTATACCAAACCTTCAATCCTATGATGGTGAACAAAAAATGAAATCTCAGTTAAAAATGACCCACCTGTGGACTGAGCTTTGGTCTGCAAGTTTAGAGTTTTAATGCTGCTGCAAATTTACCACAGGTGCAATTTTATGCTCTTTAATGCTGTAGTTTAGACTTGTGCTTTTTAACCTTTAAATTCTGTGCACTGCCAATCGTCCAGGAAGAAATATCTTCTTTCAAGTAAAATAAATTGTCTCCCAGATTAACCTGAATTTTCATTCCAGACAGTGTTTCTTAGATGACTTGACTTTAGTTTTGCCACACGATGCCCAATGTAATAACAAAAATAATGTAAAAAAGGTGGCTTTGCTGAAATCTACTTTGCACTCTTTGTAAACAGCATATGTTCTTCCTGATAAAAGGCAGTGGAGGAGAATTCCATCTGCACCAGCTGCCAGCCCCCTGAGACAGAGCATAAGGTCAGACTGGATGAGCCAAGGAAGGTCATGGCCACTGAGCCAAAATGATGCTTGTTATCAGGCCAAGGAAAAAGCTGCCTCCCCAGCCAGAGCTGGACAGTCAGGAGCACAGACCTGGGAATTGTGCTGTGGAAAACTCTGTGTGAGTTATTCTAACCTCCTTTTCTTATTGTTTTTATTTCCCATCTTAGGAAATTAGTCCAAGAATTTGATAGAAAAACATGTTTTGAGGAAGCAATAAAACCCCGTAGCTAAACAGTGGGTGGCCTCTTAGGCTGATGAACTGTGAGTGGACTTATAGCTCATGTCTGACCTCAGCCACGTTGGGGTGTGCCTGGAAATGATGTCAGGGAGTTGCTCTAAACCAACTCTCTGGCCATCCTGTGTTACTTGCATTTCATGCAGAGACATTTCCCCTGCTTTGGTACATTGCTCTTTGCAGAAATAGAGTTAGACTGGCTTATATCACCTGTTTCTCAAAACAACTGTATGTTCATTTTTTCTTTAAAATGCCCTTGACTTCTCTTTGTTTCACTGGAGGAAAAAAAGGCCAGTTGGTGTGAGATCCCTGGACTGCTGGCAGCCTGTTTGGAGCTGATTAGCCCCCCCAAATAAAGGGTTATTAAATAAACAAGGGTTATTAAATAAAGGCACACATGCAGACCCATGTGCAGTGAGTCTGATGTGTTTGGGGCTCTTCCTTGTGAGTTGTGTCTCTCCATTCTGTCATTCTAATATTTAACAATGATTTTGAACTCATTTATGATTGATTTTATTAAATACAAAGGAATGTATTTGTAATGTGGTTATTCCTGCTAGCAGGCCACTCAGCCAACTATCAGGATATATCTGTTGTATCTACCTGGTTTTCATGGAGCATCACCATCTCAAAATCACAGTAAATTCTTGTAAAAGCATTTTACAGGAAAACTTCAGATTAGTGACCCAAAAACCGTGGTTTTTCTGATGGAAAACTATTTATATATATACGTTTTTAATCAATTAAAATGATACTTTGATGATTTTTTTCTCTCCAAATTACGTCACAGTTGTTGTAGCTCTGGAGTAGCAGAGAATGGAAGTTTCACAGAGGTTGGAATTGCTCTGAACTATCATCTTGGTTTGTAAGATCAGTAGAGAGACAGTGATACAGCACTATGGGAGTGGCAAGGTAATGTCTGTATGTTGCCTTATGAAAGAACCTGTGTTCTGGTTGCAGGGGAGTTTAGAGACCTTGCTGAGAGAACCTGGCTGCTGCCTGAGATGAATCCTGTCCTCATGAGGGAAAATCACACAAATTGTGCTACTGAGTTTAGAGAAGGGAATAGGTACCAGGGGAAGGAGGCAGGAGACAAAGGTCTAGCAAGTGCATTGAGGAAAAATAAATATTTTTCAAACACACTCTAAAAGTGTTATGGATGTGATGTAGAACACTGATCTAAAGCACCACAACCTAAGGCAGTGCAGCAAGAGATGGTCTGATTTATTTGCATGATGGTCCTGGGAGAACTGAAAACCTTTCATTGTAGCCTTGAGTGATTTCTGGGACACAGTGGCAGAGGACTCAGGGCAAGGCTTCAGTAAACACTTTGTTATGAGGTTCAGGAAAAGGTCAGTCTTACGGCACAGCATTTGAATCCTTTCCAGCCCCTGTCAGCATTGTGGATGAGAGCAGCTCTAGTGTTCCAAGGGTCAGGTGAAACCTAGAGGCAGCCAAGACACACACCATGTTGCCCAGTGTTTGGAGGTTTTTTTACTCCAAAACATTGATTCACATCCTCCCCAAATACATGTCCCAGAGGCAGGGAAAGGCTGAAGCCCATGGCCTTTGCTGAGTATTAGTCACCACTGACCCCAAACCGAAAATGGGAAAAAAAGAACACTATAAAAATGTCTGTGAGGCATTTGGTGTTGTAACAGGATTTGCTTGAGAGGGAGGAGGGGGAAGAAGCATTTCTCAATCCCCAGATAGCAAAGCTTTCTTTTACACAAGGCTGCAGGACACTGGCTTGCTCTTGCTTATGTACAGCAATATTTTAAGCAATATTGGGCATTATCTTGCTCTAGGGAACTGGTGTTGGTGGACAATGGGCAGGAAGTTCACAGAGAAATTGCACACCCTGAGCTCGGGGTGTACAGACAGAAACCTGAGGGCTAAACCTGCCTTTCATGGATTTACATGGCCTAATAAAGTCCCTCCCTGATCTCAGTTAGGTTGGGGATAGCCAATTTGGACACTTATTGGGACTGACTAACCCATCACATTCTCTCCCACTCTTATTTCTTGTGATTCCACGCTGAGTTCTCATCTCCAGACTTCTCAGTGTTCTCCCAGTCTGCTCGTTAACCAGTTCATTTACTTGCTCTGTTACAAAGAGATGAACCATTTAAAATCATACAAAGAGGGCTGTGAGCCACTATATTCCTCACAGCATCAGTGGCTAAGAGCGAATGTCAGATATTTCAAGCCTAGGCAGGACAGCAAGGATGGGAGGTGACACTTACAGACTTCTGTCATAAAAATGGGACTCTGGCATGAAAATAAGTGTCAGGGTTTTCAGCAGAACCACGAGGCCTTGCAACCTCTTACCTCACTTTCAGACCTTGCACAGCCTAATTATAGTTCTGCAGATGGTGTTTATTTTATTTTGCACACACGTACGGGGAGAACTGGGGAGAGCTCTGCATCTTGGATGTTGGAATGCTCCCTGAGGGCATAAATAATACAACAACTGCTTTTATTAGCAGTGTTGTATCAGAAATAGTGTGGGTGTTAGACATTAATGATGTGTAATAAGCTCCTGTAACTGCCTTTAAATGTTTTCTTGGAAATGTGAAGATATTTCTCTTTCTCACAGCACAGATGATGCAGGCTGATCCTGAGAAAAGGGATTAGGGTTAAAACACTATTTTTGTAAAGGAAGTCCTTCTGGTGGAGCTCAGAATCCAAGTGTTTTGGTGCTGAGGTAGCATGAGAGAGAAGGTGTCAGGTCTTCTGAAGTGCCTGGATCACATCTCATATCAGTGTCTCTTCCTTGTAATTCCTCTGATAATAATTGGCTTTGTCCTCAAATATCCTAAATTATCACTGCTGGGAGCATTATTGGAAAAGTGTTTTTTTTAATTCCCTTTTTTCTTTTTTTCCATGCCTGGGGCCACCAAAAATGCTTAAAGATCCTCACAAGGACTGCAGAATAATATACTGAAATGGCACATTTCTAACTGTGTTGGGGGAATTGTGGCTTAGAGAGCTACAAGTATTCCTTAGAATTTGCTATTCCTTAGAATTGTATGAGTGGCGAAAAGCAAACAGCCCAGAAAAAAGCAAACAGCTGAAATCAGCTCTAGCAGGTCCCTGAGTGTTGAGTGTCTCATCTGAGCCACACAGTGACAGTCATCCTAGAAACTATTATAATGGCTGTAATTAATGACAAGGGAAACAGTTAATATAATTTTCTTATGCTGCTCTTTAGTCTCAGAAGTCCAGGGCTCTTAGGCAGTTTAATAAGAATGGGTTTATCAAGAGTGATCCTGAAGAATTTGGTGACTCTGGTGGAAACAGGGAGATGCTGTTTTTGAGTTCTGCTGTTGGATGTTTGCTTTGGACCCCAGTGGTCAGCAAAGGCTAATCTCATCCCAAAGTTTTGGCAGTTGGCACATGCTGCTCTGTTTTTCCTGTGAGGACTGTGTGAGATGTGAGATACACTTCAATTGAAAAATTACAGTTTCATGTGGTTATTTTTAGCAAAACAAACCGAATAAGAGAAGATATTTGTAATACATGACAGTGCTTGATTTCTTTCAAAACCAATTAAAGTTTTGGCTTCCTTTGGTGACAAAAAAGTTTGTCCAATTTTAACCTCAATGGCTCCATTTATCCCTTGTTTATTATTCTAATAAAATAACGTTTTGAAAGGAAAAACAAACTAAAAATTATTACTGCCAGAGATGCCTGGAAATGGGATACAAAGCTTGGGTCTGCCCCAGGTGGATGTGGAATGTGTACTACCACCATGATGGCCAATAGTCAACTGATGCCAACCCCTGCAACAGGCAACTGGGTGGATTTACACCAACTGAAGTGTCAGCCTGAAGGTTCTGTTGTCATTCCATATCAGAGCATCTTGTACATGGTCAGCTTTCCTTGTAGGCACCATTTTGTTATTCAGATTTTTATTAAGGTCTCTTAATAAGCTTTGAAATTTCTCTAAGTGGAGACACATGTAAGAAATACTGACAGAAGAATAGTGTTGTGTCACGATCAGTTGCTTGTTTCCCAGAAGACATTTAAAATTGCAACTGTTATTTGATGAGAAAGGTTGCATGCCAAAAATATAATTTTCTTAAAGAAAATGGCAGCAGCTCCATGAATTCCATGGCATGAGTTGATTCCAGGTGCCATCAGCTAAAACAGCCCAGAAAAGCAGCCTCCAGCTCAGAACTGAGGTGGTTCTTTCCTCTGAAAATAAGTTCATCTGGCAGTGATTTGTAAGTCACATCAGAGGGAAGACTAAGGTTTCACATGCCTGTGGTCTGTAGCCAGGCTTGGGTTGCAGTCTTGGTATTTTGTGACCATCATCTATAATTACCAAAGAACAGTGAGAATCCATGGGGTGAGGGGCACAGCTCCTTATTCTACTGCTCATAGCAAACTGGAAAACCTGCATTAAATCTGGAGTCTCCTGCCATTTTGAGGGGAGAGGGAGTCACTTATTCTGCATTTCTAATGCCAGGATACAAGATCATTTCCATAGTGTTAAAATTCAGGGTTTTTTTACTGTGAAAGAGCAGAATTTCCTACCACTGTCTGCTGTGTCATCCTCTCAGACAGTCAGGAAGAGCAATGACTGACACGAAAGTGCCATGAGCAGTCATGGGGTTGAAACCAACAGGTTCCATATCAGTCAGGGACAGTCAGACTACCTGTTTGCTGAAGTGTGTGGGAGGTTCCCTCTGGAACTTTGATGTCCCATATATATCTATTCAGCAGAACATTGTCTTCAGAGATTTCTTGGTAACAAACACCATCCTGCTGCAAAATACACCCCTGTAACTTTCCCACGTTCCATGATACCGGTGCTCCTTTTAGTGCCTTGACCTGTAGACAAGAGGCCAGATAAGGAGGAGCAGAGAGACATCACAGGTGGATCCAGCCATGCTTTGGTGGGAATCTCCATGTAAACAGAGATGGAGCCAGGAAAGCAATGGGAAAGGAGGAACAAGTAGTTATAATAGGAGCCAGATAAGTGAGAATTATGAGACTCAGAGAATGAAAGGTGTGTTTCACAGAGAGGTATTCTCTGCCTCCTTTGGTGCTGTGTAGTTGAGGTTATTGCAGAAACTCCTGCTGTTGGTGGAGGAGAGATTCCAGTATGTCAGCCAAGGGAATAACAATGAAGAAAGGTGAATATCAGAGTCCAGGTGTCAATAGCATCATTTCCTGTTGCTTTTCTTGATGGAAAGAATGCTGTGATAATTTCTGGAGTGGAGTCTCCAGTAACCTCTGGTTTGCTTTGTCAGGACCTCTGTGAAGATCCCCACCTGTTTGTGAATGGAATCAGCTCCCACGACTTACACCAGGGCACCCTGGGGAACTGCTGGTTTGTGGCTGCGTGTTCCTGCCTGGCTCTGAGGAAATGCCTCTGGCAGCAGGTAGGTGATCAATATGTGTGGTGCATGAAATAAAGCTAATAAACCTTGGCTGTTTCCCTGCCTATCAGCCAGTGGTCTTTCTTCTTGAACTAACAAGTGGTGAATTTTGGTGGATTCAAATCTTCCCTTTCTTTAACACTTAATTTTTCACGTTATGAGACCTCCTTACTCCATAGTCCCATTGAACACCAAAGAACAGATATAACAAAGCCAGAGTATGCATTGGTTTCTTTTTATCTATCTCTGCAGACCAATATGAGTTTTGCTTTCCTAAAAGAGACTGTATTTCACTTTGTACCACATTCACCCTCTTTTTTCACTGCTTCATCTATTTAGGGTCAGCTGCTCAGGAAGCTGAATGCCAGCACTGTGCATGCTCTGGGACAGTCTGCCCTCAGAATAAACCTGAACACAATGCACTTGATGAACTTCCCCTTCCATGTTTTCTCAGGTGATTCCAGACTTTAAAGAACAAGAATGGGACCCTAAACACCCAGAGAAATATGCTGGGATTTTCCGTTTCCGATTTTGGTGCTTTGGAGAATGGACAGAAGTGGTTGTTGATGATCTGCTGCCAACAATGGATGGGAAGTTAATCTACTGCCATTCCAATGTGAAAAATGAGTTCTGGAGCGCATTGCTGGAGAAAGCTTATGCAAAGTATGAGATGGTTTGTTGCCCTTGTAGTCCTCAGTGTTGTCCCTTCTATCCAGCTGTTTACTTTGTCTTTCAACTCTATCAGACTTTCCAAAGGTTTTAAGTTTGCTGCTGGTAGAGAACTTAAAAAAGACTGGAAACTCCTTTAATCATAAAGGAGGCCAGGCAGTCAACTTCAGCAGCCCAAATCTTGAGGATCCTAGAAAACAGAAAAGGTTTGTCTGTGGTCTGCTGGGGGGTTTTTTGTTCTGTTTTTGTTTTTCCCTTGGTGAGACACAAATATATTACCTACATCCAAGCAGAGCACTTGTAAACAGCCTCTTGGTAACTGAGAATGTTCTGTGTTGCCTCCAGGCTGGCTGGATCCTACGAAGCCCTGGATGGAGGCAGTGCTGCAGATGCCATTGTGGATTTCACTGGAGCAGTGGCAGAATCTGTTGATTTGGTACAGGGCAAATATGGAGAGATTATTTCTGAGCAGATGAAGCTGTTTGAAGACTTGATGAAAGTGCACAGAAGAGGCGGGTTGATCAGCTGCTCCATTGCGGTATGTGCAGAGAGCTGGATTTCAGGAGTTAATTTCACTCAAAATGCTCTGTAAGAAATTCCATGATTGGTATATTGAGGACACCCTTCATTTGCACGTTTGGAAAAGCTTTGTATGGAGAAATCTACCAAACTGGCAGTGCTGCCAGCCCAGTACAGCTCTGGGAGGCACTAAATGCAATCACAAAGCTGCAAAGCTGCTTGTGCTGCCACTTCACTGTGGGTCTGAAATGCTGTTCTTTCTGAATGGTCACAGTTGTGTACTGACCCGAGGTTAATCCACCTAGAATGCTCTAATTTACAGGCCAGATAGTAGCATTCAATTTCTTTATTCCTTAGGGAAATCTGTTTAGAGAAAACAGTCCTGCTGACACGAAGCTACTGACCTTGGTTGTGATGGTGCAGTCACAGTAACCCACTGGAGCTCAGCTGAAAGGCTGAACTCACCTGGTTATTTGGGTCGTATGGTTTGTTAATAGTCTCCCCATTAGAATTAAGCAGCAAAACTTGCCTCCATTGGCTCCTGTGAGGCAGGAACTCAGGTGTCTCCATTAGCAGGCCAGGACCTCCAGGTTCCCTTCGTAGGTGGCTTCTGTGGAAGCTTTACCTCTTTCTACTCACTGAGATGCAAGAAGGTGGAGGAGTAGCAGCCCCCCTCGGGTGTTATATACTTCACAAACTGCAGGCAGACAAACCCCTTGACATAAGGAGGGAAACCAGTGACAACTGGGCTTAATTCCACTTCTAAGTCTGCAATGTCAGGCCATGACTGGGTAGTGCTGAAATTCTCACCTTGTCCAAAGCTGTTACCACATGTGTAGGCTAACAAACTGCCATGGCACCTGAATATTTCCTAAAAGATTGCTTTTAGATGATTTTAAAAATCATTAATCCCTGCAGGAAAGGGATCATTCTCTTGGAGCTGCAGGGTTGGCATCTGGATGCACTTCAGTGTCTTCCTCCGATGCCTCCTGCTTCCAGCTTAAGACTTTACCTAAGGCTGATCTTTCGTGGACTTAGTTAACTCACTTAAACATTTTGCTGTAATTTCCCCATCTGTGAAATAAAGATCATATTGTTGTAATACTTAACTAGTATTAAGTGCTTAACACTAGTAAATGCTACACCAATGTACCTGTAGTATAAGGGTTAAATCCATGGCCAAGTAGTGGATCCCCAAGTGTTGGTTCATTCAGAAATTTTAGTGAGTACCATGGTAGTTATGGAATTGTCTAGAACAACAAAAAATCAGTGTTTGGAGGTGCTTGAGCACATTATCTGTGTAGCTGGCCTGGCCAGGCACTGTCCTGCATCAGGGCCATGGTACCAAAGGGGAACATGTGGTACCTTCTGGGACATTAATTTCAACCTGAGAACTCAGCTGGGATAGAACAGGAGTCCTGAACTGCCCCTTCAGCAACATCAGGCAACAGCTCATGAGCAAATTCTTCCAGATTTTGGGGAGGTTTTTTACCTTTTTCATAAGGTCTGAATTTTTATTTGAAAGAATCCATCTGATTTGCTTAGACCAGCCTGGCAGACCAGACTTTCTGGTGTGAATTGTTGTTGTAAACACTGTTTCTGGAATGATAGGTTGCTCCCAAATGCTAAGGCAGTTCCATTTCTTAACATGGATGCGGTGAGGAGATAGGCTAAGCACAGGGAGTTGTATTTCAAAAAGCAATTAATTAGGCAGTTGTAACTCTTTCACTTCTTCCTGGCATTATGTGTCTGCCTGTCAAATTAAACACAAATGCTTCTAAACGTTGATTACACAGAGGCCATTCCTATGTTTGTCTGTATTTATCACTTTTTCTTGTATTATACACACAAAGAAGCTTGTAAGGTGTAGAATATTTAATACTCGAGTGGCTTCATTGCTGCCTTACAAACATGTCATCATTTTCCTTGGATTACAAAATAGCCCTGAGCATCACCATTTGGAAATATGAACAGATAGGAGATGTTCAAATATCTCATTCAGATAGATAGATAGATAGATAGATAGATAGATAGATAGATAGATAGATAGATAGATAGATAGATGCCTTTGGAATGAGGCAGCCCAGCACTAAGAAAAGCTGAGGGTCAATAAGGCAGCAGGAGAAGTTACAGACTCCTAAGCTGTCAAGGACTCTTTGTTTGCTTTTAGTTGTGAAAAATGCAAGTGAAAGTGTTACACTGGAGAAAGCCCAAACCCATTGGAAATGTCAGCCAGTCTCGGTGTAACACATGAGCTGATTCTTTAGGAGCTGTTTTTGGTGAAAGGCAAAGAGGGCTTGGTGAGACTCTCACAGCTGCTAGACCATCTGTCAGTTCCAATTTGATATAAATTTCTCCTTTCCTTTTTTTTTAATTTATTTCTTACCTTTGGGGAATGAACACTCTTGTATCAGTGCAATGCTTGCCTTAGGAGAAGGACCTCGTCTGTTTAGACCAGTTAAATTTTGAAATGGGTAAAAATCTGAGAAAGTACCATGTGCATTCCATAAGTCTGATATGTGCTTGTTTACATTGAAGTATTTATATATTTATAATACTAATGTATAATGATAAATTATAGATTATATATTTATATTTAAATATTTACATTAATAACACCATGATTTTATAACTCTTGCTCTCTCTGACATGGCAAAGGCTTGATTGATCATTAATTAGGTTATTACCAGTTTACACACAAGGCACAGCTTTATTTTCTCCACAGTCCTGCCTGGTCCATGTTGCTCAGAAGCAGCATTATACTGGCTTTGTAAAGAGCCAGTCCTTCAAAGCAACTCCAGCGTCTTTGTATGATACTGCTTTTCTGGGTTTGAACTAGGAGATTTGGATGCATTAAATGAAATTGTGGTCTTTTTCAGAACTTGATAACTTTTATGTATTCTTAGATCATCTTCTGATCAGGCCCAGGTCATCCAGCAGGACAGTTTACTGCCTGACCACTCCTGAAAACTAGGCTGCTTATGTAAAGTTTATGAGGAGCAAACCCAGCTCCTAAGAAAACCTGCAGATGTGCCAGATCTTGCCACATAAGAGAGGTCTTCTGGGTCATGAGTGAGAGACACGACAGATTTGATAAATGGATAGAAAGATTTATTGCCAGTGCCCTCCATTTTTACCCACTACCAGTAGTTCTTTCTGAGTGTCAAATTTATTCCAACACAGAAACAGCCACTGGACTCACCAGGTCAATTCTTAGGCCCCAGGAAGTGTTCAGTTGACACCACCAGACAGTCCAAGCACAGCCATCAATATCCAGAAGAGTCATTTTGTAAAGATAGCAAGATTCTGGAAAATAAACTCTTGACTGGGAAGAGATAAAATGGCTGCAGCAGGCAGGATTCCCTAAGCTCTGGTCTTCTGGCTGCTAGGGATTGTCTGCACAACACCAGACACTAGTTTTGAGCCCCAGTGCTGTTACTTTCCTGCACAGCCAAATCACTTGGGAAGAGAATGGAAAACAAGCCTTCCTTGTCCTGCCCCTTGAACTCGTGGCTCTCAGGTCCCTCAGTGATGTGAAGTCTTTTTTATAATTGTCATTCTTCATGCTCAAGGTGTCCTCTGGCCGTGCCAGTGAGGTGGAGACAGAGATGGGGCTCGTCGTTGGCCATGCCTACTCAGTGACTGCAATTCGGAAACTGCGCCTTGGAGAACGGCTCGTGTTCTCTTTTATGGCAGAAAAGCTGTTCATGATCAGGCTGAGGAATCCCTGGGGCAAAAAAGAATGGAATGGGGCTTGGAGTGACAAGTAAGTGCTGCAAATCCAGGAATCAAAGGAATGAAACTGTACTGGGGCCTCTGGACATTAGATATGTGGTTAAACACTGTTCAGGCACGACCATCCTCAGGGATGGCTGAACATCTGTACCATCTCTTCCCAAGCAGAGCATTCTCTGAGAAAATGAGCACATCCTGGACCTTAGTTTACTGTCAATATCATTGTTCTGGCACACTGGAACATGGGCAGAAAAATATCCTATGATTAAGGCGATGGGTGAAGAACACAAGGCTTGTTCCCAGTTTCACCACTGAGTTTGCCTGTGACTCAGTTCCTGGTCTGTAATTGCCAGCTGCTGGGGATGGTATAAGCCATTTCCTAGAGAATTTTCATGTGAGCCATGGATTTAGCAGTTGCCTCTACAGCAACAGAAATGATTGCTGAAAGGGATCTATTCCATGATGAGTGATTTATACATGAAAACCATGTTGCAGTTCAGCACTGTGCTTACCAGCCACACCAGTATTTAACAATGCAACGTTCTTAACGACACCACATTGATTTATTATATTCTATAATTACCTAGCAAAAATCTATTACTTTCAAAGGAATTGGTCCAGATGAAATGCAAAGAATGAATAGAAGAACTACTGTGTCTTGGTTAACGTAAGCCCTTGGGGTTCTCCACTGGCCTGTGTTTCTTGGCACAACTGCCACTCATGCCTCTGGAAGCACTGAGGACTCTATGACTGGGCCATGACATTTGGCCTTATAGAATTAAATTGACAATTTCCAAATATGTTAAGAAAATATCTGTTATGGTAAGAAGCCTTCCTTCCTGCCTGCCTTCAACTTTAGCCTCCAAGTACTTTTGGAGAGGGAGTGAGGAACTGTGGTTCTGTTTGTCTAACGTAGCACATCAGGGAAGGGGCTCACACTGCCTGTTGTTGAATTTCAGCATGAGACTGATGCATTTGGAGTCTGTGCTCCCCTGCAGTCAGTGGGAAGGGGCAGGTGCCTGCAGGGGTCAAGGCACAGCACTAAGCTCATGCAGGCAATGAAGAGTCAGTGTTCCTCTGGAAACTGGACACTAAGTTCATGCTCCAGCAGTTTCTTCTTAAAGGCTCTCTGGGGAAATCTCAGACCTCAGGCCTGTTTATTAAGGTGATTAAAAGACAAAGAGAATACACTTGTCTGAGTGAAGTGTCCAATAACCTCCTGAGGAGGAAAACCAGGTTTCATTTGAAGGGCCTTTAGGGAATGGAGTCAATCTCATATGACCTTCCAAATCAGCTGTTTAAGTGTTTAAGTGCCCTAATGGAGAGTGTGATAAAGGAAATCAATAAGGTTCTGCTCTAGTTGTGCCAATTTCCCATTTATCTCTTCCTTTTTTTAGTAGCTTTCAAATCAATTAATGGCTTAAAACTCCTCCTGTAAGCCTCACATTTTCTTGCTGAATATCATCTGCCTTTTCAGTACTCCAATGTCACTTTAAAACAAGAGGGCCATGAGAGATTTTTACTTCCAATTTTTTTTCCAAATGAGAGCATTTAATTTATTAATCATCTTTGTTGTTCCTCTTTTTTTTTTCCCTTCCTTTTTTTTCTTTCCTCCCTTTTAGTTCTGAGGAGTGGAAGAAAGTCAGTGATTCAGAACGCAAGAGCTTGGGGCTCACTCTGGAGAATGATGGAGAGTTCTGGTGAGTAGGAGTGATATGAAGGCTTTGGAGACACTGGCTGCACTGAGTAGATCTTCCATTTAACAGCTTCAAAAACAACTTCCCCAAATGGGTAAGATTATCCAGTCCTGCCACAAGGTCTGTTTCTTTTAGAGTCTCAAGAGATGACAGAGGAGAATAGAAAAAGCAGATTAAAAACTAGTAGATCAAAATTAGTAGCTGTAATAATGAGAAGTGGATCATGCTTTGGTTGCAGGTGATCTCTTTTGGCCTTGCAAAATATGTTATCAAATCCAGCCTGGTAGATACAACCTGTCCTTCAGGCTTAGGAGATGCAATGAAACAGATCCAGGTCTGACCAAACACACTAATATTTCTCTATATTGAGCTCTAAGATTGTGTGATTGTGGCTTCAGAAGTATTTCCACATGGAGAGCTTTCCAGTGCATCAGTTTGTCCTCTGTCCAGCTGAGCAATGCCTCATCTTAAACTACTGCAAGATTTTGTGTGTTATTTTGGCTCTTTGTGTATCACAGCTTATTTTTAAATAAACCATGACTTTCCTGGTGTCCCATGGAACAGGATGACGTTTGAGGACTGGTGTAAGAATTTCACAGATGTGGACATCTGCCGGATTGTGAATACCTCCTACTTCAGCATCCACAAGACCTGGGAGAAGAAAATGATGAATGGGGCTTGGACAAAGGATTCTGAGCCCCTGCTAAACCTCTCAGGTGGCTGCTTTGATAACAGAGAGACCTTCCTTCAGAATCCTCAGGTGGGAACCCCTGTATTTTGTGAGATATTGAAGTGTGTCCACTTGAGCTGGGGCTTCTGAAGTATCCATTCTATTTAGGAGCTGGCAGTGACTACTTGACAAAAATCCTCATTGCCAGACACTCCAGGACTACTGACGTGCTGCCTGGACTTCTTTCAGTTTCCCAGTTGTAGAAAGGCAACAAGTCTGACTTTCTAATGACAGAACTCCATTCACTTAATACCCCTAAAGAGCATGTTGATTAAAACCACAGTATTTAGTTAGTATTCCTTGGCATTAATCTAAAATTCTGAAAGTATCTGGTCTCCTCCTCAAGCTCACCCTCTCATCAGTATTACAGAATTTTCTTTGTCTCATCCTACCTGGTAATTTCAAGCTATTTGGTTTATGCTCATCCATTCCTACTTAATTTCTCACCTTCCTGCCCTTCTCCATGTGATGCCTTTTGATACCAGCACATGCAAATTCAGGCATAAATTCTCCATTGCTCTCAATGAGATCTGGGCACTTATTGTGTTAGTTATTACTTTGAAAATTGATCTCTCTGTCTAGATTAATCAAGGATGTTTTTGTATCTGCTTCTCTGCTCTTGCAAGGGAGGTTTCTGCCTGCACCCCTCTGTTTTCATAGCAGGATACTGGAGTAGTGCAGCCTCTGCTGTTCAGATCAAGAGTGAATCTCAGACTTCCAGCTCATCCTTCCATGTAGAAGTAGATGCAGAACTTCACTGCTCAATCTTCTGTCAGTGTCTCATTCCCAGAGGGTGATTTTATTCAGGCATTCCCCATTGTGATTCTAGATGTATTCCGAGTACTTGTCTGGGTCTCATTTGTAAGTGTTTAGCTGCCACAGAAAACAAAATATATGTGTTACAGTTAAGTGCAGTGCCTGATGCAATGGAAGTCCTTTGTATTTGAGTTATCTCTGGTTATGTTGATTAAAAGGCCCTTCATTTCAGTGCTGGAACATATTTATATTATCTTAGGTCCATTATAAATTACTGTGGCACACATTACCATTAGCCAGAGATAATCTCTGTCTGTCCTTCCTGAGTGAAATATGTGACACTGAGGCCTCCTGTGGAGTTTATCTGTACAGAGAGGGATTGGATATTTCCAGCCCCTTTTGATAAGGAAATTTAAGCCAAATATAAACGTATTCCTACAGTCACCTGCTGGCTTCTAGGTCATTAGCCATTAGGACAGCTGAAATGTCATCAGAAGAAGGTCACAGTCACAGAGCTCTCACCAAACCAAGAGAGCCCTCTTGGTTCCACTTGTTCCTTCTTGTTCCTCTCCCACAACTCCATGTGCCCTGGAACACTCTGGGCTACCTGACCAGGTAACACTGAATATGGTTCAACAGAGACAAGAATTAAAATGTGCCTTACTAGTTATTGTTGCATATTCCCCCTTGTCCTATCATTTGGATTGCACTTTTACTGTCTTTGATACCTTTTTTTAAAGATCCTCATTATTATCATTAATTTTCAGCTGGGAATTGCTGGGCATGCCTGTTATAAGAAGAACTCTCCTCTTACTCCCAAATGTATTTCTATTTGCCTCACTGGATGCACATATTTCCTTGGTGATGGCTTTATTCTCAGCATCCTGAGGCACTTGTGACAGCTCACCCTCTTCTCTCTTCTCCTAGTACATCTTTGATGTCAAGAAGAGTGAGGACAAAGTGTTGGTCTCACTACAACAGGAGGATCGCCGCAAATACAAGAAGGAAGGGAAAGGAGACAGCATCCCAATTGGCTTTGAAATATTCAAGGTAGGCAGCCAGCCACCTGCACTCCTTGTGCAGAGTCTGTTTGGTTTGCTCAGTCCTGCTCCACCCTGGCCATGAGATCTTTGGCAGACAGAGCCAGGACTATTGTGGGGTCTGGCTCTCTGCTCAACACAAGCTGTGCATGGACAGTGCACTCAGCCACCAGAGCTGACATTAGACAGGCTATTGGAACTGAATTGAACTTAGTTCAGTTTGAACTCTATTTGAACTAAAGGAATACATGTAATTTTTCCCTTTTGCAAAAGAATTTAAGTGCTTTTCCTACCCCAAGCTTTCAAGAGAAAGGCAAAATAATGAAACGTGGAAGGTTTTTTTCTCCTTCTCACTGGCAGCTTCTGCCTCCATTTCTTCAGCAAACACAACTGAATGAGGTTGAAAAGTTGCAGTTTTTCTGTTGACACTTACAAAAAAGAGTGTTTTCAAAAGCTGAAGTAGTGAATAGGAAATGAATACACAGGAAAAGGAACCACAGGGATCCCAAATGGTAACTGCACTTTTGAGGCAAATTGAGTAAAATGAAAGCACCTGAACTCAAGAAGGAAAGAAGCAAAGAAGCAGCTATTTTTCTGCTTTTTTACTGAGGATTTAGATAATCCTATGATCTGTTGCAACAGCTAGTGGTACTGCCCTAAAAACCAGTCAATTTTTAACAGTCATTTAGAGCTGCTGAAATCTCCATCACATCTTGACAATCACCTGTTAACCAGATATATTGAAAAGTGTCATTAAAGAAAGTAGCTTAATTTACCTTGTCTTGTTCATACCTGTATATCTAGTTTGGAAAGGTCTGGAAAAGAAAATCACACCTTCAGAAAAGTATGAGTGCTCTATCTTTATTTCTGTTCAATAGGTTTTCTATTTCAGAAGTGTTCTAACCCACCAGGCTCATTAATATGACTAAGGAAGAGAACTGCCAGAAAAGAATGTAGGGCTGTTTTTGCTCCTAAGAGCAATTCCTCACAGGCACTGGGGTGCCCACCAGGACTGTCTCTGCCACAGCTTCTGTGGGTGAAAAATCATTTGCCGACTGACTTGCCTTTACTGCACATTGTGTTTTCTGGCCATGCAAGGCTGTGTGATGTGCAGGGAGAATCCTGCCTGTCAGCTCTGCTATCCCTCCTCCCATTAATCCCTATCCTGCCCTGTGGCTGTAGGTGGAGGATAACAGAAGATACCGGCTGCACAAGCTCACTGTGCAGGAGAGAGTGGCCACGTCTCAGTACATCAACACACGCACTGTGTTCTTGAAGAGGATCCTTCAGCAAGGCCGCTATGTCCTTATCCCAACTACATATCACCCGGGTATCATCACAAAGTTTATCCTGAGACTCTTCACAGATGTGCCATCAAAACTCAAGTAGGTTGCACCCAGAGCCACAAGAGATCTTTCCTAGCCCACACTGGCTGCACCTTCATGGGAGGGATTGCATGGTTGTCCTAAACTCGCTCTTCATATTGCTCCAGAGCAGGGCCCTTGAGATGGTCAGGTCCCCTCTGAGAATCTCCAGATCACTGGGATTTATGCATGGTCAGAACATTTTTACTTAGGGACCTTGTGGACAATTCAGGTTGGGTCTTTTGACTTTTTAGGTTGAATTTTGTAGTGGCCCCCAGTTCCAGACTGGACCACCATACACTGGTGCTCATGATTACAGCTGATACTGTTTGTTTCTGGGACTTTTGCTTTTACTGTTTCCTTTGAAACCAGTGGCTTCTGTGAGGGTAAAACCAGTGTTTTGTTAAATCAGGCCCACCAAATTTTTTTCTTGCTTTGATGATATCTTCAAGGATTTAAAAGTGGTTTTTTCACCATTTTTGCTGCCATGAAAAAGATACATATAGTTGGTTTAATATGCTTTGCTCTGTTTCTTATAGCTGTAATTTCTTCACCACAGAACGCCAAAATGGCAGATGAGGAAAAAGTACAAATCTCATGTTCTAAAAATGCCAAAATGATTGTTTTCCTGCCGTTCTTTACTTCAGTTGTTTTTCCCATGATTTTTCAGGGAGCTAAAGGCAGACAAGCCCAAAATGACATGCTGGAGTCTTCTTAGTGGTTATCCACGTGGAGTCATCCAAATAAAAATTCTCTCTGCAGAGGGTTTACAGAAGCAAGACAGATCAGGAGGTAGGTCCAAAGTGAGCCTGGAAGACTGGAAGAGGCTTTTCAGTCCTCTAAAGATGATTTAGGTGGATATGTAAGCAGTCAAAAATTACCCAAACAAACTGACCATCCAGCATTGCCATCATGGGGCCATGCCATGCAGGAACCTTCCCTCTGGTTTTTGAGCTCTTGCTGAAAATTTTAGTGTTTCTTCAAATATTAGCTTTCCTTTTCCATTTGCTTAGTAACTCCCTTCATTACCTGCTCCCTCAACCATCCAGCAGATGTGATCTCTTCAGATCTGTGTCCTTTCCCCACCCCTTCTTATGCCCTTTATCTCCTAACTACTGTTAATGATTGGATGCTGCTCTGCTCTTTGACCTTGGACAAAGTAGTTGACACCATTGAGGTGACATGCATTTTCCAAATTGGTTTCCAAAGAGGGCAGCTTTTGCACCCCTGATTACTTTGCCACCCTTTGCCCCAGAGCTAAATTCACACATTCAGTGACACAGAAAGTAATTGTCTATCAGAAAAGCCAATATCCTGTCACCTGCTATAGAATTGTGAAGTGGTATCAGGGTAACAGGCCTGTGGCAGGTCAGGCCAGGTGTGACCACAATATTATGCTTTCTGGAAGAGAAACTGCTTCTTGAAAACTACCTCCTAACACTGATACTCATATCTGAGTACAGCAGACAGCACTTTCTAGTTTGGCTGTGTAAGGTTGAGCACAGAGTTGTGCATTCAGGGATCTAAAAAGTTCTGTGCAGTTCCTGCCCTTGCCCTCCATCAGGTTTGTGGACAATGAACAGATTTTGCCTTTCATTTTGGCCCAGGCACTCAGAACTTCATATCAGACCTCATGTGAATGGATGCATTTTGACTCTTGCATCTAGAGCAGCTCTGGGGAACTCACCTTTGAAAACTTCCTGTTAGAGGAGCCAGGAGATTGCACAGAAAGGGAATGTGGAAAACATCATGATCCTTGTCTAGGAGTGAGGTGATTTCACAGCAAGTGGGACTTGGTTTCCAGCTCTGAGCACCCAGTTTTTACCAAAATGAAAGAGCTGGGGTTGTTCATCTTGGAGAAGGCTCCAGGGAAACCTCAGAGTCCCCTCCAGTACCTAAAGGGGCTCCAGGAGAGCTGGAGAGGGACTTTGGCAATGGCATGGAGCGATAGGTCAAGGTGGCATGGCCTCACAGTGGCAGAGGGCAGGATTAGATGAGATATTGGGAAGAAATTCTTCCTTGTGAGGGTGGTAGGGCCCTGGCACAGGGTGCCCAAGAAGCTGTGGCTGCCCCATCCCTGGAAGTGTCCAAGGCCAGGTTGGACAGGGCTCTGAGCAACCTGGCCTAATAGCAGGTGTCCCTGTCCGTGGCAGGAGGATTGATGTAAGTTCTCTCCCAACCCAAATCATGCTGTGATTCTATGTTTTCACCTGGACAGGTAGCAGTGGCTGTGACGTGCTCTAATTCCCTGTTCCTGTGCTCTGCAGCAGCAGTGCTGCCAGGGACAGGAGGGGATTGTCTCTGCTGGTTTTCTGGGCAGGTCTCAGCTGCCATTCTGTGTCCTAAGAGCTGTGCTGGTAATTGTGTTTTAGGAGCAGATCCCTATGTGCTCATCAAGTGTGAGAACCAAAACATCCGCTCCCCTGTGCAGCATGATACAACCAGTCCCGTCTTCAACACACAAGTGATTTTCTACAAAAAGAACACTGACAGTCCTGTCACGATCCAGGTGAGACAAGCCATTCAGGACAGGCAGGGAGAGGACCACAGAAGCATCATGCACTTCACATGTACCAACTCTTCCTTTGTATGACTGATACCCAGGAGAGAAGTGTGAGAACCTCTCCTCCCCCTGCTGGGCTATGCCTGGAGCTGTGCTTCTGGTTCTCTAGTCTAAATCTGCTCCATAAACACCAAATGATGTTACTTAGGGACCAGAAGGCATATTTCATTCCAGGGCTTTGAAAGAATTTACAGAATTACCTTTTGCCTCATATGGTACCTGATAAAACAGAGACAAAGAAAACACAAGTCTTGTCCAGAGTCAGTGTTTGAAATAAAACTGACTAGGCTGTGACCTAGAAAGCAAAAAGCTGCATTTCTCTCCTGTTTTGCATAGTCTATATAAATGAACATGCAAATCCAGACTCTCCCATATGCTTCCTAGACAATCAGCTAAATTTAGATGTACGCCCTCTCTGCTTTTTCAGGGGGTTAATAGGGGTGACCTTCCTCAAGCACAACCCTTTCAGGTGGAGTGTGAGAGCAGCACTTCTTCAGCTCAGCTGATTTCTGTTCTCTCGTCTCTAGGTCTGGAACAGCAACATCCTGTGTGACCAGTTCCTGGGGCAGGCGGTGCTGGCAGCTTCCCCCAGTGACCCCCGAGAGCAGCAGACGCTGCAGCTCCGAGGGAGAGGCGGCCGGGAAGCAGCCGAGGTGCCGGGTCACATCACCATCAAGGTTTTCTCCAGCGATGACCTCGCGGAGCTCTGAGTGCCGGAGCCCCGCAGAGCCAGACAGAGCTGTCACCTCGCAGCAGCGGGGCTCGTCTGTGCCTGCCGGGGCAGGGACTCGGGAGCACAGGACGCACATCATCATAATTGCTTTAAAAAGATAAAGCCCTCAAAAATCTCCACGTTATTATTGATAATGGGAAGAGAGGCTTTGAAAGAGGGGAAAATACATATTTATACATATATATGTTCATGATACAGCACATACAGCAGAAAAGGGGCCAAACGAAATGCTATCAGATAAGCTCATTAAGATGTGACCACCTTCCCTTCAGCCTCTTTCAGGAGCTCTCAGCATATAAGCTGGAAGCACATGTGACTGTCCTCACAGGCTTCCAGCACATCCTCATCTGTTCCCAACAGTAGGACTGGATGAAGGGAGGAATGGCAGCAGTTTGGGGGAGTGGCAAGCACGAGATAGATTCACATCACTCAGTCCTTGTTCACCCTCAGGCTGGATGTGTGAAAGGGATTTTTTCCCCCCTTCATATATGGATATAAATTTCTTGATGAATTTCACTGTTATTGCTACAGATCAGATATTTCTGTTCCTTGGTGAAAATATATCTACTCAAGGAGTTCAATCATAGCTCATGGCCTTAGACCCTGCAGCCAGGGCAATGTTAAAATAGAGGGCCAGGTCTTGCAGTGCCTGTTTGAACACCAAGTAACTAAGAGCTTTGTCCATGTAAAGGCTCTCAGACTGACTTTCTGATTCTTCTCTTCTCCACCTCAACCTGATGACTCACAAGTTGGTGTCTCTGTCTGAAAGCAGGAAAGGCATCTCACAGTGCACAGATTCAGTGATGGGAGCCTCCTAGCTAAGGGGGCTTAGTTTAATCCACATGATGCTAAACATGGAGTAACACTCTTTTGTTTTGTTAGATGGGTAGCACCACTGAAAGATGAGAAAATTAGCTGCAGCCAGGAAATTTGGATTTCTGTGTACCTCATAACTACTTTGGCTGCATAGTGCAGTTGTTATAACTTATAGAACGGGTCTTGATATGTTTTCCACATGATAATGTTTTCCACAAAAGCTTTTGAAGTCTCCTCAGAGCTCCAAAAGGATCACTGCTGTGGTAGGAAAATGCTCTCTCTGACATGTTGGAGATGGAATGTGAGGCTATGAATGTGAGGCACTGCCATCAGCTCAGCTATGTGTACCAAGTACCAGCTCTTTTCAAATAGCTTGGGCTCAGGCCATTTGGCACACTGAGTGTCAGATGTGTGAACTACATGCCCCACATGCAAGTGAAATTATTCACTGCAAAGTCATGGCTTTGGGGTTCCTTATTCTCAGAAATTTCAGCCTCTGTGTACGGGCCATCCTCAGCATCAGCAGGGCAGAGGGAACGTGACCAGAAGTTCTTGGTCATATACAGCCTGACAAAGAAGAAAGTCAGGGTGGTGAGTATAAAAATAGTGATTTTTAGGCCTTGATAATTATGTCAGACATTCACAGTTTGTCCTTATGGCATGGGGACAGGCAGCCCTTGAACACCACTTCTGGCCAGTGCTGCCCAGAGGGAATCACAGTGCTGGGAGCTGCAGGGGGCTGATGCCAAGCAGAATATCTGTACCTCTGTGTTTATTATTTTTGGAAGTAGTTGGAATAGGCAGGATTTGCCCATCAAAGGAGCTGATTCAATCTGGGAACACAACTGGCTGTGCTGATTTACAAGGCTTCTGGTTTCCCAGGTGAGATCCAGGTGAAGCAAGGCCACAGCAGTTTGACAGGGGCTTGTGCTGCTCCCTGCAGAGAGCCCAGGCTGGGCAGGGACAGTGCCCACTCACTGTGGGTTCCTGCTCCTGACAGAGCTGGGCACTATTTTTTAACAAGTAATGTCAACTTGCAGGATAACAGGGGTTTTTTGGAGGGTGCTGCATTTATTTACCTTCAGCAGAGTCTCCCAAAAACGAAAACAGGGAGAAATGGGTGGAAAATGTTTCATTTCGACCTTTTCTAACTTTTCAATATGAAGTGACCGAAATAAAAAGTTTACAAAAAAAAAATACACGTGTTCTGGGATTTCTGACTCCGCCTTCCCCACCTGCAGCCACGAGAGGGAGCTCTGTATCCATCCATCCATCCATCCATCCATCCATCCATCCATCCATCCATCCATCCATCCATCCATCCATCCATCCATGTAAAACCATGGCCAGTTATCGACATGACATAGACACATGTGGGTAAATACAGTGTATCATTTATAGAAAATACTATATGTTATCCTACACACGATATTATAGCTCTCTATACAGTGTGTAGCAGTTACAGAAGGGCTTCTCAGTGTATATAAAAAAAAAAAATTATATATATGTATACACTATATATGCACCATATATACATATAATATATATTTACACACATACTATATATCTGTATACACACGATATATACATATATGCACACATATCTACATTATATAAGGGAGCATTATGTAAGGGGCTACAGTGCATAGAGTTATGGGGGTGTTGTGCAAGTGCCTTACAGAGTACATGAATGTCCATAGCACTGTAGCACACTCGCTATCTATGCATATAATTATATATATTGTGTGTTGATGCATTTTATACATTTGCACACCCCCCATATAATGCTTCCACATTTAGTAATCTCTATGTATTATATACACCTCTTTAGTAATCTCTCTCTATATATACATCTTTTATGTCACTGTGTTCTGCCAAGTGGAGGGAGAACAGGGAATTCTCCATATCCTGTCTGCCTGTGGGCCTCTCCCAGGAAAGGCTGTCACCCTCTGTGTCACTTCTGTGTCAGCCTCAGTTCCCAGGGCAAAACTCGGATGCCTAAAGGACACTCACTTGAGCACGAGCCTGTGGAGCAGCTCGGGTCCCTCCCCCTCTGCCCAGAGTAGCACAGACACCTGATCCTTCCCAGGAGCTACAACACAACCAGGAGAGGAGAAGGCATCCTCAGAAACGACTCCACCACTCTGCTCTGTTTTGCCCTTCTCTATTCCTGTGCAGACCCAAGGTGGCAAATTCCAACAGTGTGTGCATTTCCATGCATGGCCACAATTCTCCTCTGGAGCAGACCACACCTAGTTCGGCTCCGAGTCAGGAACATTAGTCTGGTCCCAGGAAGAGGGAAGCACACGGGGCTGGGCTTTACCTACTTCCTGCCTGGCAATGTGGATGCTGAGGCTGCTCCGTGCTCAGCCAGGGCTCTGCTGGGGCTTAGCACCTCACACTGCTCTGACAGCTTTGCATCAGATGTGCCCTTTCAGAGCACCCTTCTGTGTTTTCAGCTGAGTAAGACTTTCATCCGGGCACAGAGATTGCAGTTAGTGACACAAATCCAATTGTCAAGAACCCAAACACTCCACAGTCTCAGCCAAGCACCTGTACAAACAGGGAGTTTTGGCTGCCTCACTCTTCATCTGTTTTTGGTTGGAAATGCAATTGCACTTTCTTCCTCAACTAGAAGTACCATGACTGGGAAAAACCAGGCAAGTGAGCTGGATACAAAAAACAGTGCAGTCTGGAGTTGATCAATGAAGGAAATCCTTCCCCAATTCCAAACCATACCAAATCCTCATAATACATTTGACTTTCCCTCTATAAGAAACAACAGAAGTTTATTTGGAAGGGAAGTGGAAGACTTTTTTATTCAGAAGTCTCTTCAGAAGTGAATGTACAGCTCAACTAGAGGGTGAGAAGAAGGAGAATCTTCCAAGGGCTAAAAGCCCTGGTTCTACACTGAAATTATATTGATGACAAGTTATTTTCCATTTTAATGTGGGGAAGGAATCTCCCTTGTACAGGGGGACTGTCAAGGAAGGAGACATCACAGTCCTGCAAACACTCATGGATCACCAGGCTGTTGTAGGATGGTTTCCTTTCAGTTGCCATCTCCTGGAGTCAGCTCCCTGTGTCTTTCCACAGTGCTTTGAAAAAACAAGTCAGGATCTC
>WEIV01020419.1:0-18642 GCA_013390005.1 Calyptomena viridis
AAAAGGCACCTTCTCAGTTTCAGCTTACTTGCAAACACCACTTGTTCTCCAATTTTGCACAACATTTAGATGCTCTTTCAGGAAGTTAAGATGTTCGATTTCAGTTTTGTTTAAAAAATAGATACAAAAAAGCTGGATGGAGGGCAGGGGAATTAATGGTTTCTTTTCAGTTATTAACTACAGCAGTCTGAAAACTTTAAAGACCAGTTGTCTTCTAGAAAACTTGGACTTAAACCAAATGAGATACTCTTAGTGGAAAGTTATTTGTGTGAAAAACCTTGACCAGCTCTAGATGCAACAGATATAATTGGCCAAAGGAATGAACAGGGCAACAAGTCTTCTTTAAATTCAGATCTGTGGACACCAATTTATTGAAAGCCATGAAAACACAAGAGCTGAATGCTCACCAACTCTAACATCCAACTGACCACCTCTTATCCCATCCAGCAAATGGTCTTTCTTGGCTATGGCAGGAAACCCTGTGCTGCATTTCTCACAGCTCTTCATCTACAGCATCTGTTCTCCCATCCCACCACGTGAAGTTCAGTCCCATCACGCAGAGACTCACACAGCAATACGGGAATTTCATAAATTAATGAATACCTCATACTCACAGACAGCCCTTTTCTGAGGGTATGACAACTGAAAGAGGACCAGAAGAAATTACCAAAGTCCCTCTACCAAAAAAGCACCTCATGTGTAAAAAAATTTAAAAAAAAAACCAGAAAAATGCCTTATAGGCTGAAAACTGCTGACTTACATTTGTGCAGCTGATGTCCAATTATTATTACATGAAACGCTACACGGAAAAAAAAAAGTCTAATAAGAAAGCTAATGAAAATTGAGTATTTTACAAGGAAGTTACCTAAGCATAAAGTCAATTGGATATCACGCTGGTATTCAAATCCAGGGGTACCAACAAGGGGAAAGCTGGCATTCACATGGGGATGAGTTCTCAGACATGGAGGAATGGAGCAAGCCAAAATCATCTACAAGTCCAGCCTCATCATGCTACCTTTATGTTTTTTCTTAAGTTTACAATGTAATACAACACCAGGCTTTCCACAGAGTATTGGAAAAAAGTTCCCTGTACACCATTTTGAACGGAAGTTTTTGCAAATTAATTTTTGATAGAGGAAATAAGAGATTTTGGGGGGCAAAGGGAGTATAAGCTGCAGTGCCCCAAACTGCTGAGAATTTGACATGCATGACAAGAGACAGGGTGGAACCTGCCTGCAGCCTGCTGTCCTGCACAAACCAGCCCACTGTGACACTGCTTACTATGCATTACTTTCACTTTTATTTTTTGCTCAATTATAAGCTTAATGAAAGCCTCTGCTGCACTTCAGTGCAGACAGATTTCACTGCTCCTCTCTTCACTGATTTCAGCCATAAAGCCACACTAATTACTCTGACAGGCTAATGGGAGCAAAAAATAAAGCAATACATGCAAACACACACATATTCCTAGTGAGCCTTCTTGGGTAAAAGAGGGTAGAGCCCCCCAGCTTGGCCAGCCCTAGTGACAGAACAAAGGAGCTTCTGGCCTGGCAGCACAGAGTGAAAATTGTGCCTGCAGAGAGCAGAATGGGGCAAAAAAAAAAAGGAAGGAAAAAAAGGAAGTAACACTCATTCTTGTGTGGTGAGGTCCTTGCTATGCAAAGCTTTCATGCTGCAAAGAAAAGTGCTATTGAGAGAAGGTGGAGAGGACCAAAATGCTGGGAGGCAAACAAGCAAACAGGCTGCAGCACCCACTGGGAGGGGCCCAGGACCTTCCACCAGCATCAGCACTGCCTGTAAGCACAGAAATCATTTAGTGAGCCAGATGCTAGGATAGGCAGCTATTTTCAAATAAAAGAAATAACTACTTTCTTGACAGACTTGCTCTGTTCTGCTGCCAACAACCTGCAGGTGCACACCACCTCCGAGCATCTTGCACAGCTTTCCTGTGCACACTGTTCAGGGCAGTCCCCGAAATTCCATCTACTTTTCCACAAAAACTGAGAGTGAAAATGCTTCAGCTGCACCAGTAGGAATGTTGCCAGGGCACTCCCAGCTCTAGCCAGCTCCAGCTGAGCACCCTGTGAGAGGATTTAGCTCTTGCTGCCTCACAGATAGAAGCCTGTTCTTGCCATAGTCCTGCAAAATTGCCAACTCTAAACACTACAATTTACCACAGGCACTGATAATATCTACAAGGTATCTGGCTTGCATGGAATAAATTACCATTATTGGAATCACCAATAATTCTCTCTCCTCAATCCTTCTTTTCCCAAGTCCTCTGAAGTTGCATTTAGAGCCCCACTAATACAGGTGAAAACATCTCAGGCTCTGGGTGCTTTGCTCACTGGAGTTTTCCCCTGCAGCAGTGAGCACCAGGATGGGATCTGCATGGACGAGGTGCTCCCACTCAGGTATGACAAAACAACAATTTAAAAGCTTTATACACTTTTTTTGCATCGGATAAAACACTGAGAAACATGAGTCACAAATAGCACCGTGCCTTTTTTTGCCTGGGTCCAACTCCCAGGGAGTCAAAGGCATTTTACTAAAGTAAGGACCACAAGGTTTATAGCTTAGACCTCACTTGTAACAAGTGCTATTTGAATTAAGGAAGAGTTTCACCCGCAAATCTCAAAACACTTTGCAAACACAAGGAAACTTCTTTTTTTTTTTTTTTTCTCTTTCCTGTTTGGCAAAAATCAAGAGGGAAAGTGCAAAAGAGAGATTTCCCTTTGGAGAGGGAAAACCCCTTGCCAATGGTCAAGAAATAAGACTGTAATCCAGGTTGCCCTCACCTTGCCACACTAACTGGAAACTCACCACTTCCTTAAGCCCTTGAGAGCCAGAGATCCTCAGATCCCTCTGGAAATGCATTTGGCAAGTCCTCCATGAAATATGCAGTATTTATCTCCTCCTTCCTGAAATCCTGTTATTTTGACAAGTAACAACTAGCCATTTTCAGCACCATGAAAGAAAACATATTTTCTGGCTTTCCTGTTAATTATACTTTAAAAAAATACACAAACTGTAGTCATGAGAACAAAAAAAGGCAGGCAGCAGCTTTGATACAATAGCCACACATCAACACCCTAACAGACACAAACTAATTATTTGGTGTCTTTCCCAGCACGTTTCATTCAATTAGCTGCACCACTGAGTTCAAAAGGTGATTAATTGAGGCCTATTCTGGTTTATAGAATTACAGTCCCTCAATGATGTATGAAAAGACATGGGGAAATCTTAGATTTAAGCTCAGTTGCCTTGGCTAAATATTGAAAAGAAGAAAAGCAAAGAGGCAGGGGAAGGAAAAAGCCGCTTGGCATTCAGAGCTCATCCATGGTGGAACAATTAATTTCCCACTCTGTGATGAGATGACCAAAACCATGGTGCAGTGCACACATAAATACTTGTCTATCAGCACTCAAAACCTCGGGCAGGAGAGCACCAAAACAGGTCCTCAGTGATGTACTGCCAGTAATGCCAGCAAGTCCCCAAGCAGCAATCACTGCACCCAAAAACTGGTCCTTGCATTTTAAAATTACTACTCTTCTTTTCGGACTTTTTTCCCCCTGTTCTTGACACTTTTTTTTCCTATTATTTTGTTATGTTGTTAAACAGCTTCTTCTTCTTCCTTTGCACATCCCTCCTGACAGGAAGGGAACACAACTTGGATGCTTTTCAGCAAATCAGGATTAGGATGCTCAGTGCAATCCTTCATCCTGGGCTGAGGAGCAGAAGGAAAAGCTGAAATCCAGCAGGAGCTTTATACATTTCTTTATGCAGGACTAGCAAGGCAGCTCCTTTCAACTTGCAGTGACTTTGGTCTATTCTCGACCAAACACAACACAGCTGCTTAAAAAAATAAATAAAAAATTAAAATTAATTCTCATAAAATAACCTACACAAGCAAAGGTGAGTTTTGACTTCAATTGACTCCTGATTTTCTCTCAAGAATGCAAGGCAAGCACACAGGTATATAATGTGTCAACTGCATTTCACATGGTCTCTCATTCAGAATACATTAGTTCTACTCTAAACTACAGGACTATTGCTCCAACAAATTTCTTAAAATCTGAACAGCTCATCACAAACTAGTCTGACTTTTCATTTATTCAGTTCTGTTAAAGCACATGCAATGTTAAAAAGTTAACTAACTAAAATGTTAAAATTTACCAATTACAGAAAAGAGAGTATTGCCATACTGGGTAAAAAGGTGCCACTTACTGTAACAGTAATTAAACTGATCTTTCCATTATCCCTGTTTTATAGCTATCTTTGTCTTTGCCCTTGTAGTTTCCATCTTTTGTAGCTTAATAACTGTTAGTTTCTAATCTCTTTGTTCAGGTGTAAGAAGTTCAGCATCATATAATCAGAGATAAAAACAGCTTGGACAATACACCTGCAAGAATAATGCTTACAGTCATTTGAGTCCTGAGATCACTTATTCCCAATGGAAGGTTTGGACCCAAGTAAAATAGAATAAATGTATCTAATTTTTGTTAGAAGAAGTATCTACATGGTTACAAAAAAAAAAAAAAGAAAAAAATTAAGGTAAGAGACATTGGGATTCCTATCATGACAAACCTAGCATGTGTAATTCACATCACACCCCAAATAACCCCTCTAATTATGTCAGCCTTCCTTTACAGCATGGTCACTCTGATTAGTTAATTAGTGCTGCACATTCAGGCTGGCACATGCTCAGGAGCTTTCCCTGATGGAACTGGCCCACTTCAATCCCAAAGTTTTCTCCCACACTTGCACTTTATAAACCAGAGGAAAACATTAAATGGAAAAGGGAATCAAGTAGAAAGAGGTCTAAGAACCATCCAAAAGCCACCAGCAACAGGTATTTGCAGCAAATGCAGAAGGTGGAAAGCTTAGGAAAAGGAGAAGCAGCAGAAGAGATGCAGGCTGGGGCAAAGTCCACCAAGTGAAGTCACTGCTGCCTGAACACATTTCAGTGATCACCTTACAGGCACAAATTTAGTGGAATTTTAGTCATTTAAAGGGAAAGTTTAATATTTCTAAATTGTTAGGTGTCAAACCAAAGAAATCCCCCCTCTGACAAATGCGAGCTGACATGAAAAGTACCCATTTGTGCTCTGGGAGTATTCAACAGGGTACTATTACTTATGCTCCCCTTTAAACACTCCAGAGTTAAATGGAAATGGAAGCAGCCTTGGCAACAGCTTTTACTAAAGTGCAGCAGAGCACCAAATCCATGGGATGTACATCATCCATGGGGAAGGCCATGGTAGGTCAGAGGCAGAGGAAAAGAAATATCTGCACCTTAAACATCCCTTAGAACCTGCTAAGATACAGCATCCCAACAAAGGGGATGGCCACCACAATGTCTGCAAGGGAATAAACTCCTTTTTGCAGAGCATTTGCTATGGAGAACTGCAGAAGAAACCATCTCTTCAAGGATTAAAGAGAAAGAAGTCCAGCCACACTGAGCTGGTAAATTCAGGGAGTGCCCATTCCCTCTGACCAAATGGCTTTTACTCTGGGGACCCCAGAGGTGGCTGCAGGTAGAAATGCACATGGGCCATAAAGTAAAGACAGGTTTCTTCCCTGTCTTTAAGGCTTGACTGTGCCAGACACATCCTATTTGTCCACATGGGAATTTTGTCAAAATGGAAGGTGCATCTTAGCCAAGAGCTTCCCAGGGATCCCGAGGGCTGCCAAGAGGTGGCAGGGTACAGCACCCACACCAGCACTGGGGTGCATGTCAGGCACCAGCAACACACAGACATTAAGAGCTCCCCTCAATCCCTTGAGTAGCACCTTCAAAAAATACCCATATATTGGGAAAAAAAGAAAAAAAAAAAAACCAATACCCCCCTCCCTCCCAAAAAAAACCCAAAACCACCCAGCAGGGAAAAAAAAACATATATATATCTATATAAATGTAGGAAAATTTGAGTAGAGGACCCCTGTGGCATGGCCAGCTCAGGGATGTGGGAATGCACCATTTCAGCTGCCAGCACACGCAGCATTCCATGCTGTAAAGAAAAGCAACATTCACAGCCCAAGATCTGTAAAGAAATATCAGTGCAGTTAAGTATGCAAATATTTCGTTGTTGACAAAGGAAGTAATAGGGCTTTTTTCCCACCATTTTTCCTTGTGTCTCTCTTTAAAGACATCCAAAAGCAAAATTACAAACCTCACCATTCTCCTTCCATTTGACACTGTAAAACTCTAAGCATACACAATGCATGCATGTGCACTCCCAACACACTTTCCCCCCTTTCAGAAATGAAGTGCCACTTTTAAATATTTCCACTTTACTTGCTTTGAATTGCCAGAGATCAAATGAGTCAATTAAGTGCTGTATTTTTTTGTGCAGAGGCGAGATGAAGGTAATTTGCTGCTCAGTGCATCTGTTTCCTCATCAGCACAGTGAGGACCAGGCTAATTAGGGGAGGAAAACAATATGGTCATATGGATAGGCCAGATTGCCTGTCACTCAGCTATTCAGCAGCCAGGTTGTGCTATGAGGACAGCAAACAGATGAGGAGTCTTCATCTCCTTCCCTGCCGTGCCTTGGGGGGGAAAACCAACTTCAAGCATTCACATGGTTCCCTTAATAAAAAGCAGTGGATAATCAAGACTCATCTAAAAAGCTGTTGTTGCTACTCCCTTTGCTCTCCAACACAGAAAATTCATAAATATTTGTCATCATTTCTAGTTTCAATAGATTTAATTAGACATATGACTTCATTCTCGAGCACCTCTAGGTTTGAAACACTGCAGAACCACAGACCCCGACTCAACAGTCAGGTGGGCAAGTGTCTGCATTCAGCTTTAAATCTCCAATCCTAAATCTGATGTCGAAATTTATTTTCTTGGCAAACTGAAAACATGCAAGTGCATGAGAAAAACAACTTTAAGGAGGCAAGGTAGAGATAAGTAATTCTCAGTCACTCGCACGCAATCCCGCTGTGGCATTTCTGTTTATTAGGAGAAGATACAGAATATCAGAGGAAGTTCATTTATTCACTGGCCTGGTAATATCAAGCAGCAGTAGACATTACATTTACTACATCTAAGCTTTATTTGCTACTACAAAATGAAATGGTATAAGGTACAGAAAACAAGTTAACTCATATTGAGCATATCATGAAGGCAATCAGCCCAGGCAAGGGCTTTCACATGTCCCTGTCAACCACCACAAGACACAGACTGAGGCCTCCATAGTGCAAATACATCATATTTTTGTAAAAAAAAAAAGAAATAAATTTACTTTAATAGAGTATTCCCAGCAGATCTCTGGTTTTACAGTGATCAGAAATACCCCAATAAAGTCTGCTCCTCATCAGGGAACAGTTTAGCAGAGCTTGCTAAAAACTAAAAGCCACAAAAACAACGGCAAAGCTCCATGAAACCCAGAACAGATGTTGCACAGAGTCCAACTCTTCTATGCACACCAGGGAGGACAGGTTCACTCACAAGCCTTTTTTAAACACTGCCAGGGAGCATCTTATTGCCTCAGCCCAAAATGAGGAAACTTCCATCCCAGATTTCAGCACACATCCCACATACAGCTTTGACCCAAAGGTTTTGTTTAAAGCAAAGCAGCTCTTTTCTCCCATTCAGAAGGCTGCAAAATTTGGGATGAATCACTGATTCATCTCAATCCATACAGAGATACCCAAAAACATGGATCAGACTGCAGAGCTCCTCTGAACTTCAAGTCTTTGCCTTTGCATCCTCACCACACCTCAGAGAAACTGCACTTCTTCCTTACCAACTCTTTGTCTTATTTATGGAAAGCCCACAACATATTCAATCCTTTCAATAAATTAATGTTTTCTGATGATACACATCAAGGGATAAGAGACAGTATTTCAGAGCAGTAGCAGTTGCATAGGTGAAAACAAATAAGTCAGTATGCCATGTATTCAGCAGGAATTTATTACCCCCTTTAACCACACGGTTATTGTATCAGTATTCCACAAAACTAAGGGCTCAAACTACAATTCATACCTTTGCACTTCTTGAAACCATTTAGATTTTTTCTAACAGTGTATAAATCTTAACATTTGTCCAAATGGCATAATCAAATTTAGCAAACTATGCAGAAAATGTCAGTGGCTGGAATGAAGAAACAGGCTATTTGCTTCATTAAGCAGTAAACTGTGTCCAGACATTTGACAGGGCAGCCACAACTCAGATGGAAGGACAGGGCAATGTGAAGGACTGGCTTATGAGCATCAGGAACCCCTGCTCTGCTCAGGTGCCTCACCAAAGCTTGGCCACCAGTGCTTTGGAAAAAACAACCACCAAACAAACCAAAAAAAACCCACTAAACCAAAACCAAAAACCTTCAGTACGAATTGCAGAAAATCTGTTTTGTGCAGTATTCAAGCTATAATGACAATTATATGCTAGCAAGTTTATGGCCACATGTAAACATGAAGGCTTTAGCAGCTGTGGGCTAAACAGCAACAAGTCTCAGAGGGCTCTGCAAAACCCCTCTAAAAATGTCTTAAACCATCAGAGCAAGGATTCACAAAGCACAACAGGGAAACACCGGCTGGCAGGGGCTCTGTGGATGCCAAAGTTCGCTGGGGTTCAAAAACACCAACAAATTCTGAGCTGAAAAAGCCTCCATGGAGTCCAATTCAATGCAAGTCTCCACCTCCTGTTTGGGGGTCTGAGCCAGAAAATAGTGGGATCCCAGTAAAGTCTTCCAGGGGGGAATTTTACATGCAGGTCTTGCTCTTACCTCCTTCAAAGGATAAGTGGCTCTGCTCTCAGAGCCAGGTTATGGACAAGGCAAATTGCATGTTCTCACATGGATCATTCCACCCTTCACACTCTGCATCCCCTCCCCAGCACTCAACTTCCTCCCTCAAAAAGCCCACCCACTGCAAAGGAGCAGGCACCTTATGTCCCAGTGATGGGTGTTGAGTGGTGAAACTGGGGGCTGGCACTTCAGCTCCGTCACAGTAACTCTGAGATTGCAAGCACCAAGGCTGAGCAGAACCAGCCACAAAGTTGCTCTGCTGCAGTTTTGGCTGGAAAAATAGAAAAAACTCACCCCTGCAGTAAGTTGGAAAAAAAAAAAACCCACAACAAACCAGCTCCAAGCTGGCAAATCATTGCATCTGAAAAGCCAGAGACAGACAGACAGCTTCATTTTGGCTAATTAAACTGAGGGGTTTAAAAGGCTTGAGTGAAAGCCTCCAAAATTTTAGCAATGATACGCATTAATCAAAAAAAAACCAAACCCCAAGCTGCAAATAGCAATGGACCAAAGCGAGCACTTGAGTTTTAAGAGATGCCTTAAGTCCAGCCAACACTGAAAGCATTTAAATTCTGGCAGCTTCAGAAGCAAGTGCCAGCATGAATTCAGATCCTTGGATACATTCAAAGTCTTTCAGTTGCAGTTTCACTAGAAAATAATGAAACTCTACATGATCAAATCATTATAAATAAAGTTTCTTGAGCTCAGTGGAAGACAATACTGATGGATTCATGATCTGTGCTGCTGTAATAGAGCGAGTAATAATTTTGATGTATTGATTTATATTTTATTCAAATAAAAAGTGGATTTCTGTAAGGAATGCCTGCTCAGGACTTTCAGCTGAACTGAACACTGTATGTTGCTGACATTGTCACTACGCTTTAAGTCAATTAGTAAAACTGGAGCCAGATGGCTGAAAACGACCAAAATTACACAGTACATTCTGTTTATTAGTTAGGATTATTATTCAGGCCATAATTGCTTTTAACAGATTATTTATCATTATTAAGATTACAATAATATGCAAGGAAATCACAAAGTTAAGAAAAACATGATTTTTCAATTGCATCTGTCCCCACTCCGTTTAAAACTTCTCTTAAATGTCTAAACTGAAGAATTTCATAAAAAAACAAAAGCTAAAGAGAAACACATTTCACTAGCCAGGCACACCTATTTTGGCACACGACCAGAGACTGCAGAAAGATGCCAGCAATGGGAAACTTTGCAAAGCAGCTTTTTGCATTGCTGCTCCTCTGAGCTGCTGGGAGGGTGTTTAACTATTCCAAGGCTGCCTAAACCCCCTGACAAACTCAACCAAAAAAGGCTGAGTCCTGAAAAGGACAGCTTGCAGTCCTACCTCTAAAAGCAGCATTCCTCCTGAGCTCCAGGCAAATGAGAAAACATAGGAAAAGTAGGTTTCACAGTGATTAATAACAGAGGAATCAATTGTGAGAGGATCTAATTTTAAAGTAGGGGCAACCATGTTGCTCCAGCAAAGACCAGGGCTTGCCAGGGAAGTAATCAGTTGTTCACATCATGGATACCAATATCTTTCTCTCCCTCCTTCACCAGCTGAGATGGTCCCTCTAATGAGTTTTCCTCCAGCAACCTGCTTCGATAATTTGTTTTTCAGTTGCTCCCTCACACAAACCACCACGTCAAGATAAAGATGGTTGAATGCTTCCATCCCTGAGATATCTTCCACTCAGGAGAAGACTCCTCCAAACCACCTCCAGTTTGGGAAATTTGGGTCCTATAGCTCTAAATCCTCAAAAGCATAAATCCAAATGTCAGCAGCTGGAGATATATTGGGACTGGAAGAAAAAGGCAAGTATTCATATCAGAGCCTACCCTGGAGGGCAAGAGCACACAGGAAACTCACTGCTGGACAAGAGCCTCACTTAGCCAAAAGTTCTACTCCTCTGATGCTGGGAACATTAAGCTAAAGGAAAAAAAAGCTGTGTAAAATAAGCCTCTTTCTCTACCAGAAATTTTAAGTTTGTAACTGAAGTCAAGGAACAATTGCAACAGTTCAAGTTGTGTGAATCCAGTCTCTGAAGCTTTTAACATAATATATACAGACTAATTACCTGATGATCTCTCTTTATACCCTACAGTCTTTGGGGGACAGACAGGTTCAGCTGTCCACCCAAACTCCAACATGCACTATATGTCACATTGCACCTACAGTCCAGCTTTGAAACGTGGTCTTTTTGCTACAAAAACAAGTGCTTTGACACAATACAGCATTTGCACTTGGCCAACCTGAGGGTTTTTCAAAAGCACCACTTTTCTGCCTTCTATTCATACAGACAACTTAGCATCTCATTCCACTGAGCCATGTTACTCTCAGTGCTTATGGTTGCTGCTAAGCTGAGCTTTTAAAACTTCTCTTAACAGGAGGAGGGAAAAAATGACACCAGTAATATGCATAAGGTGTCCCCTGAAGTGGACAAAATACGAGGCACCATTAAGAAGAAGGGCACCAGACAAGAAAAGCATCATCCTTGCCTGCCATGATCCTCACCATTAAGCTTTGGACAGAACAGTGAGGAATGGAGGGAAGGAGCACACTGCCTAATCAACAGGTTTGTCATGCACATACCCATTAAGACCCCATTACATTTCCTGAAATCCATACACTTTTCCCATGTTACTTCATCTCCCCCACATCTACCTCCTCGTTGCCCTCAACTTCTAATAGCAGTAATGACCTTGGCACATGGCATTTTCATACAATTAATAGCTGGCTGGTGTTAATGGCCCTTGGCTGCACCTTGGGCCATCAACTCCTCCCAGACAGTCATTAATCCAAAGGAAATACCCTGCACCTCAATCATTAGTACTTAATTAGCTCCACACAATCTGTGGAGCTGTAACACCACACCAAAGGATTGACTGCTAAGTTATGAGCAAGAAAACTTTCAAGTCAGAAAACTGAAGATACTGCATCAAAACCTAATTAAACGCAATTTAATGTGCTAATAAATAAAGGATAATTATTTTGGGCCTGAATCAGCTACTCAAGTAAGCAAAGCAATTGCTTTTGTCCAAGTGGAGAGTTCAGAGAGTTCCTCTACTTTACAATTCCACGGTAAAGCCAGACAAAGCTCAAATCCAATCTTGCACTTCAGCAATAAAATACTGCTTTTTAAAACACCATAAACTGCACCAAGCAACAGTTATTGTTTGGCTGGGGGAGAATTTGAGGAGGATGCATGTGCAAGGGCTGCACATAGCAACAGACACAGAGTTTGTGATATTTGCAACAAAATCCTGTCATTAAAGGGTGCCCCAAGCAGTGCTACATAGGAGCCCAGGCTGCTGCAGCTTTTTGTGTTTCACATACTCCTGCCACCTTCAGGGCAGGTGTTTTTCCCAGATTACATATCCTCTGCAGAGCCAAACTTGATTAATTGCATTCTTACATTATCAGAGTCACCCAAAATGAAGACAGACCTCATATTTCACGAAGCTGCATTAATGTCTCCATCCCAAAGGAGACCAAACCTCATCACTCTCTAATTCAAGCCCAAAGCCTCTTCCATCTCCTTCCCTGAGCCTTGAGGACAATGGGGGAAGAGGTTTGGGTAGCAGCAGAGCTGAGCAAAGATGAACAGTGTCATCAAAATAAAATACAACAAAGGCTGATCCACAGAGGAAGATAAGCTCAAAGAAACAATTTGGATCAAGAGGGCACCTGATGATTTAAACATGGGACTCAAAAGGAAAATGAGATATCTATAATTACAAGAGAAGTATCTTTTCATTACCTTGACTGTTATTAGCTGAGATAGGAAAAAAGTCAGAGACTTCATAAATCAGTCAACATCACACGTTGCTGCTCCTTGGCATTAAACAAACATCTGCCCACACCTGCACCAGCATGGAGAGATAGCAGGATCCTGCAGGTTGCTTGGGAGCTATTTTTCCTTCCTGGCTTGTCTCCTTCAGCCAGTGAACTCCACTGAGCTAAAAAGGAGCACACAGCCAGCAGATCTCCAGACCACAGCATGTTAGAGATCTCACCTTTCCTCCTCTACAGCCACCTACACACCACAATCTGCAAAGAGGCATTTTAAAGCTATTCATCAGTGCTCACACCAGCAGAAAGAGGCTTGTGCACCATGCTGTCCTGTTGTGCATCTCCTCCTCATTCCCATCATATGGCTTTTTCCCTTTTGGTTTGTTTTTATGGGGTTTCCTAATAAGGATTTGCTCATGCCACTGAGTTCTCCTCTTCTTTCCCCCAGGCTGGCTATCCACCTGCCCTAATAGCTGCATAATTAAAACAAAAACCACTCCAGGTAACTGGCAGGCTTTGCTAATTGAAAAATTTGGCCCAGGAAAAAGCCCCACTCATATGCCATAATACAGACCACCATTTGTTTGCTAAATGAGCAGCAGTGAAATATGGACATAGAAATGACTGACAGCAATTATTTAAGGAGTTTACCTTAACACAGAGGATGTTTCACCACCTCACTGAAGCTCTCCCCATGATGACAGGCAATTTCTCTTCCAAGGAGCTAAGATACAAATGTAACCAAAATTTCTTGAGCATAAAGCCAGCAGCCTGCTGGTGATGGATCCTTCCAGTACATTCAGTTTGACTGGACCAGCATCCTCATCTCTCCTTGCCTCAAGCATTCATCCTTCTCTCAGGAACACTCGGGTCCTCCTCTCCAGAAGGATGTACAGCCCCACACCTAGGGTTACTTCTTAATTCACTGGGATTAACCAAACTTTGAGTGATTAAAGAGCTATCCCAAGCTCTGGCTGGCTCATAAAACAGGGGACAGAAATATCACCCCTGCTTTATCTCAGATCACAAGGTACCAGTAGCAATCACCTGCTTTGCCTTTACAATTCCCACTCAAGCCAAATCCTCCCCATCTGGGGTAGAGGCTTGGCCATTTCAGCATTTCACCCTTCTGGAAGCAAACACAAACCAGGAGCACCTGAAGTCAGGATCACCTTGGCCCACACACACCACACTGCCCAGCAGAAAGCAGCCACCACAACATAGAGATAACAGAGCAGTCCAGCTCCTCAACTCCTGATATTAACCACCATGGAAACTGCCTCCCTAATGCTCCCACCCCAAGCTAAAATCCAGGTGCCACTGGGCACAGACACATGGGGAAAAAAAGTTCTTGCATCCCAAAAACTTTTCCATAAGGGGAAATCACATAAAGGAGTGGCAACCAAGGCAGCGAAGAAGTAGCTGGCACGGGGGGATGCCAGGAAACCCAGGATCCGGGGACCAGCTGCAAACCCCTGTTCACCTGCCCTGTCCAGAGCCACAGTGAGAAACTGCATCTGAGGAGGAGCGGGGCCCTTCTTCCTTGCAACCTGCAGACACTGCACAGAAGGCACATCACAGTAAATTAAAACAAGGACACTATTCAAGCAAGAAATCTAATTTCGCTAACTAAAATTGTTACAATGGCTGTAAAACAAAACAACATTAAAGCACGCAATATATTTGCCATTTACAACTTCCCATCATAGAGAGAAGGGTTTCTTCCTCCAGCACTGCTTATTCACCTAGGGGAAGGAAAACCTACAAATACATTTATATCTCTCCTAGATTTGTATTTTTCCAGTGAATGCACAGCTTTTGTTGCATACCCTGTGCAGATGACTTTCAATACCAGAGGTACCTTTGCCCTCCTCACTGAACTGCAGAAGGTCCCACTACTGCCTGTAGCCCTGCTAGTCCCCACAACTATATACCCCCAACCACACACAGCCTTTAACTCCCAGCAAGTGCACTTTTTAGGAGCTTAGAGTCACATTTTAATTTTTCACTTTGACACATAGATAATGTTAGCAATTAGTACTGTGGGAAACTGCTTCCCTGTCTCTTTGATGTTTGTTATTTTTACACTGATTGTTTTGCTGAGAGAGGAATTTGGATTCCACGTTATTCTTCGGGGACAAAGGAGAAATGCTTAATGTAAAAAAAAACTTTTTTTAAAAATCACCCATGAAGCCTAATACGATACTGAGAGTTAAATCTGAAAGACTTTGCATCCAACATTACCATTACAAGGGTCACATAACCACCTCAAACACTCACTTCCCCACCCACCACTTTTGCAAGAGATCTATTTTTATTTTCGCTTAAGCATCAGAACAAGTAATGGGGAAAAGTTTGAGGAGAGGCTGTACAAAGTTCCTGAGGCAAGAGCTCATTAGTGACTCACCACGATAATTAACAGTTAAGCTGACCCCATCAGGAGTCAAAACGCATTTTTCTGATGGAACTGGAGCACGTCTCCAGAAACCACAGAGCGGCAGTTCAAAACACACACGCACACAGGTGACACCCTCGAGATACACAATCATTAGGGGGCTGCATTTATGTTAAGACATAAGTAAACAACAGCAAACAAAGAAAATAATATTCCTGTGATGCCTTGATGTATTTCCCTCAATATTTTCAGGTGTCAGCTGTAATAAATGAAGCACTTACTGGGTGCAGACGACACTTTAAACAAATCAACGCAAGTCCCTAAAGGAAACAAGCAGCAGCATATTCGGTAGTATTTCATCATTTCGGAGCCGACAGAACGAAGCTGACAAGTACACAAGATAAATACTTTGTTCTGTCACGCTGTGTCATGTCGGAGAAAACATAAAGTGTTATATGACCTTTGGAGGCACAGCCCACGGAAGCCTTTCCTTCTCGCTTCCACGCCGCTGTTCGCGGGAGGGAAAAGAGGAGATAAAATAGAAACACCCCTCCGAGGGGCTGCCTCGGAGCAGCTGTAACTCGAGGGATTTCACAGCCACCTTCTCGGCAGAGGTTTTGCTGCCGAAGCCTTCAGAGGGAAGAGCTGCTGGCGCAGGAAGCGCCTCCCGCGGCTCCCCAAAAACAACAGCAGGGCGCTCCTTGCAGAGGGGACGATGAGGGCGCGCGTTAATTAATACTGATCGGTATTTTCTACCAACAGAAAAAGCAGTCACCGGTTCTGTTTCTTTCTGAGCAAAAGAAAATATGCCCTTTTGCTCTCGGTAGGACTTAAAAGCAAAAGCCAGGCTGAGCAGAAACCAGCCCTGCTGCTCTCGGCTGTGGCACAGCAGCACAAGGCAAGGGCAGCGCCTTCTACCCCAAAACCCGCTTTATTAAAGCAGCCACAACCACGCCAAGACATCGCTCCCCCAGTGGGCTCTGCTGGACCGCTGCACGCCCCAACACCAGCACGAATTCAATGTACTGTGTGTATCCACACGGACCTGGAAGTAAAGCGAAGCGGGAGATCTGCCGTGAAACCTGAGCACTGCACAAACACCCACCAAGGCCCTCGGTAACTTTATGCTCATTCTTGCCATGTTGAAATTCCACTTCTTAAAATTGTTTTTATTTTGTTTTTCTCGCTGTTGCAGGAAGCATCCCCCAGGCTCCCAGGCGGACAAGGCAAGCAGTGCTGGGAAACACAGACACGGCATCTCCATCAAATTTTTACATGGCAAACAGCCTCACAGCAAGTACTTGGGGAGTAGGGGAAAGAGAATATTGAATGTTCTGGAAGGGAGAGCGAGTATTAATAAACACCCTTGAATCCTGAAGCACAGTGCAAAGGCTGGAATACACTGTCCCGTCTCACCTTATCAGGATGTGCCTGTTATCCTCCCACTGCCACTACTGTATCTCACAGACATGAGGACAACGATTTTTTTTCCAAGAGTTCCCATTTTTAAAGTAATTGTAAAGTAATTTTCTTGCCAGGTAAGCAAGAAAACAAATTCAATAAAATAAAGACAGCTGCAAAGATGCAAACACGAGCAAAACAACTCAGAGCCAGGCTTAACATGCAAAGCTGATTTTAGGCGTTTTGTATTAAATTCAAGTATCACATATATAATTTTATTTAAAATAAATCACTATGTGTTCTCAAATCACTGTAATAACTAACCATAGAAATTGTATTAATCACAAGTGTGAGAATGTTTGACATATTTCCCCTCCCCTTTCTCCCATGAAAGACAGCAAGCAACAGACCATCCTCATTAATTACACTGTCAGTTTTATGTAACAGCCCTCAGTTACAGAATCTCCAGAATAAATTATATACATTTATATCAACTTCCTGGCTTTCACACTCATGTAACTAATTACTGTGAAAGAGACAAATAGGTAATTAAGCTATTTGCGGCTATAGAAGATTGGAATTATCAGTGTAAAAAGATAGGTAGTGGAAAGCTGGCCCTCTAGGATACACAGTAAAAAGCAATAATACTAAAACTGGATAAGGTAAAAGCACATCTGTAATTATTAACAATATGCTTAACATTTAAGTGTCACATTATTATGAATTAATTTGACATTCATTAGAGTTGCTCTAATCACAGTGAACCCGTTTGCCAACTGCTTTGCCTTCAGATAAGACTCCCATAGTTCCACCATAGCCCAGTCATTAAGTGTTAATTAACAAACGCTTAACAAGGAAACACTGGAAAGATTAGCGAGGTAACAAAACTGAAGCGTTTTGACCTGCCAAAACCACTCTATAGAACAAAAAATTAAAAACCGGGCAGGCATAAAGAACCTCCCCTAGGCATTTTTAGCCAAGTTCCTTCAGAAATTAGATCCTGCATTGTTGCAAAGCAGGTTCCGCCTTTCAGTGTTCTAAATCCTGGCACTTCTGAGCCGAGTCCAACTGCCCAACCCCAGTGATGCTGAAGTTACCGCCGCACTAACTAGGCAGAAAAGAGCAGCTACACAGGGAGGCTGCTCAGCACACCCAGCCAGGAAGTCAGCCCAGAGAAACACCATCTCTGCACCCACAGCAGTTCAGCACAACTGGGCAACTTCTTCCCAGGCCCCAGGGCGAGATGGAGAGAACTGATCACCTTTCTGCCCCAACCCAAACCCGGCCACGGAGATGGGGCAGCTCACAGGCACCATCGTGTCAGTAGCACACATGTTTATCCTTTTTTGTCTGCATATTACACCACCTTTTACGTGTTTTAAGTGTCACATTAGCTAAAATAGCACGGCACTCTATCTTAAAGAAGAAAAATACTCCGTAGAAAGAAATGAGAGGCAACCCAAGTGACAACAATTTATTGTAAGCATCCATTAGCTAATGCTGAAATCTAACAAAACACTTTAGAAGTACACAAGGTAGCTGCAGAAATACTAAGTGGCTTCTTCATTTTTACTTCTTATACATTGAATATCAAATGAATTTATAATAAAGAAACCGTTGCAAGAAAATTTTACCCCACCAAGAAATAGAAGCAGTGTGAGAACTGCTTTTACTGCACGTGTTCCCTGGATCTTGGAAAGTGCAGAAAGAAGGGGTTGAGCATCCCACTCTTTCCATATTGAGGCTTAAATACAAAATAAGCTCCTTTTCTCCCCACATTTCTGTCCCAGAGCCTCTCTGGTGCAGTGCCACCAGCATGTCTCATGTCCTGCTCCCCCACTTCTCACCAGACCACCCTGCATCACTGCTACCCCTGCTGAAGTTTGGGATGGTGCCAACTCCTTTCCAGAGAGCATCTCTGCTCCCTGCCAGTGGGAAAGGACATGCCTGGGCAGCACATGCAAAACCCCAAAAGAGGGTTTTGTGTCATTTTTGGGGAGGTAGCACCATTAAGTGAAAAGGATTCAGGGACTGGAGCCCTTCCCAGATGTGGGAAGTGAGCCTTTCCTGCTGCAAAACCTGCATTTTCCTGCCATGAGGAGCCTTGACCAGGCCTGCTCCTAGGAGAGACAATCAACTGCAATTTCACCAACACCTCCCCTGCTCAGCAAGGGGCAGGGCCAATAACTGTATTTAATACGGGATGACCCCAGCCAACAATGATGTTCAGCAAGTGATGCTTGAAAAGGCCCCTAAAAAAACACCTTTAACAAAAACAAAAA
>WEIV01020444.1:7219-27872 GCA_013390005.1 Calyptomena viridis
GTTTTTTTTGTTTTTTTTTTTAAAGAGCAGACTTCTGTCTCCTTGTCTTTCCCTCCCCCTTCCAGTCTTGTGGTGCAACTTGATGTGTGAATTGTGATGTTTGTCACTGTATGACCAAAACTCTGAACTTTGTTCCACAAAAGCAGTGAACTTGACAGAGAAAAACATGAACCTATTTGTAAGACAGAAACAACAAGGACTTCACACTTGGTGATTCTGGTGTTTGTTTGTTCGTTATATCCTGTGAAAATTAATTTGGTTTTGGTTACAAGCCACTGGGATATTTTTGCCTGCTTGCCTTTTTAAACTGAATTTATGCAAAATAATATACAAGAACAATTCAGTCTTCCATTGCAGTTATGGAGGTTTCCAATGGGAGCAAGAGCAGAAGAAGGTTCCCAAAACTGTGTCCCACACTAATGGTGGGATAGGGCAACTTTGATTAAGCAAAGCTCAGTGTTGCAAAATGAGTGGTTTTGGGGGTTTAAATACAACAAAAATGCAATGGAGAAAGGATAGTGGCAGCTACTCCAACTACTGAACCAATATAAGAGCATATTATATAATATTATACAGCTTTTAGCTGTCTCACACAAAGATAGCTGGGCTTTCCTCTTCAAGTAGTTTAAAAATGTTCTGATGAGCACCCAAATTTGGAGAATAACTTAAGCAAGTACATTGTCAGGATTTTTCCATCATAGGTTATTTCCATACATAGCAAATATTTACAAAAGCATAGTAAAAGTAGGTACTGATAACTGTGGCCTAAAACTAATTAGATGTTCCTGATATTTTATTTTAGCAGATTGTTATTGGTTATACTGGGCTGCAATACTGGACCAGTGTTCTTAGAGAACTGAGTCAAACCCCTTTTGATTTTGCATGTGTTTAGCACTCATTTCTTTTCTAACTTTAACTCATGTACCCTTTAGAAAGGCCTGAGNATTTTTTGTATGCTGGAGAGCACAAAAAAGATGGGTGTGTGTGCAAGTTGTGGCACATCTACCATTTCTTCCCACACACTACTTTTTAGAAAGCTGGTGTGGAGGCTGGGGGCTCTGATACACTCGGGTCAGTTCCANAAAAGAAGGCTTTGTGTATGTGATGGTTTTGGAAAGAGACCAGAGGCAGCATAACCTTAGCCTGAAATACATTTTCTCTTCTGGAAGTTTTGCTTTAATTGCCTTTTTCTTCCCTCCCCAGCTGTGCTCTTTTCTGAACATACGTCCATCAAAATATTTCTTCACAACCTAAGAATTTCTATAAAACTGTCCTTAAGCATCAAGTTTTCTAAGTTGGTTTTCCAAGATGCTAATTAAGGCCTTTAATTTGGCACTCGCTCTACACGCCTTTGCTCTTTTCTGATGCAAGTGTCCCTTGCCACATTTTTCCCCACCAGGCAGCTTATTATTTGCAAGCTGCTTGTACAGATGCTGTGCAAGCACAAAGAGACAGTTCAAGAGGAAAAGGAACCAAAAAGAATTTTGCTAATGCTTCTGTCCATGTGACACAGACATTTGAGTTACTCATGTGCACACATCCAGGATCTGTTCTCAGGCTACTGCAGGAAAAGAACACAAAAATTGTGTAACTTTCCTTTTGTTGTATCAGTGAATTTGTTTTGGTGGTGTTTATGGTTTCTGGGAGTTGTATGATAACTGTGCATTTTTCTCTCTAGTAGTGTTTGTCTCTGATCTACTTACAACTCTGTACTATTGCAAAATGTACACGTATTGCTTTTTTCTGAATAGGCTGATCACACAAGACAGAATTTTAAAGACCTAAAGTGGAACAAAAGTATATATGTGCATGTGTAAAATGGATGATGATTTTTTTTTAGCGATATCTCAAAGAACAGCTCTTATCTTGGGTGTTGCTCTTTGGTTTTCTGGTTATTTTTCTTTCATTATTTAGATGGCATCTGTTTTCATGTAAATATATTCCTAAAGTTACTGATGAGAGAAAGTGTACTTAATTGAAAGGTATTTTTAATATGAACTCTAGCTGTTATTCCTTTTTGTGATATATGATAAATTCTTCCAGTTTTTAAAGTATTTGTATTTAAGAGAAAATGACTATTCAGGCTGTTGGGCAGACTGAGAAGGATTGGTGTGATTAAAATGTTGCAATATTTAAAATACTTGTTTGCCCTAACGGAATGTTTCTGGAATGAACTAACAACGGTGTAAGAACTTCAGTGAATGAAAAACTCAAATCCAAGGACTTTAATGTTGATTCATGTGTTCAGCTGAATTGAAACTAAACTATTTGCTTTAACTATGGCCACATCTCTATTCTTCATCTTAGCTGAATTACTAATATGAATCTCCTTTCCAATATCTTCCTAGGGAACATGAAATTTAATTCTTTATGCCAGGCCATTCTAGGTTCAAATGTCTTTGATCTTTTCCATAGTTTCTGAAGAGAAGTAGTCACTACAGACATACCTGCTGCAAATTTTTGTTGCTGGGTTAGGTCAAAACCAAAGGGATGAGGACTATGCCTCAAGTTGAGTGTGGCAAGTCTTTTCTCGAGGGCCACGTCAATCAGCAACAAGAATCTGGTGAAATATTTTCTCCCAACTATCTCAAGCACAGCTCTGGACCATTTTGCCAGTGTTCACAGCAGTCATGGAGAACCACACAGAAAGATGGGGCTCCAGATGTTTCCTGCTTGCTCTTTTAACTCTTCTCTCATGCTATTAAACATTTTTTAGTAGGCATTTGGGAGAAAAAATGCTAAAAGTACATGCTTAAAGCCCATCTTCTGCACACACAGATTAAATAGCATTATGTCCCTCACTTTGTTCTGGAGCTGCTGAAATGCAGCTGGTGAAAGCAGAGCCCAGGCAAATCTGAAATGATGGTGTAGAAGAAAGTGCTTTTCATAACTTGCTTGTTCTGTATTTCCTTCCTCTGTTTATGACAGCTGCTTTCAGACTATTACCCTGGACACTGGATGTTAATTACTTGGAAGCTTGTCAGTGCTTCCAGAAACTCAATAGCTTCAGTGGCAGTACTTGCTAGTTCCATCTGGGATGAGTGAAAAGAAGGTTCTTAGTTCAGTGGAACACATCTAACAGCAGTGATCCACACATGACCCTCAGGTCTGGCTAACACAGCAGGGCTTTGTGCTGAATTCTTGCATGGATGTGAACAAATGTATCAGGAAGTGACCATGTGCCTTTCAAATGCTGCGTAGCTTTATGACCACCAGCACCATTCTGTTTATTTGGGAGGGAAAGGGAGATTTAAAAAAAAAAATAATCTGAACTGGAAACACCTACATTGACTTCAGTTGTTGAATTGCCTATATTATTTTTCAAGACTATTTTGTAAATAATTATATATTTTCATAAGTAAGCACAGAATATCTCATCTTCCTTTTCAGTGATTTTGAATGAGAATTTAGCTGCATTTCTTAGCTGGGATTTTATTTGGCTTTACCGAGCCTTTACATTGAACAAGGTATTTGTTTGATACCTTGAAAACCTTGCCAAAGCTGCAAGTGTGAAGGTGTAGGGCACAATTTCAAAAAAAGGCAGGAGTGAGATATAGTGATCCTTTTGTGGTGGTCAAAGAATAGGAGTAGCTCTTTTCACACACCAGAAAGGTATATATATAATTGGTCTCAAGGAACTTTTTAGCTGGACAGCAACTGGCTTTCAGAGGTTTGACATTTGTATTTATGTGCCAAATGTGTATGGGAGAAGCCTACAAGGTCAAGAGAAAATAAGCAAAAGTCAAAGACAGACTCGTAAGACAAATAGTAACATCTGGTAAACGACTTTCTTCTACATTTGTAGAGCTCTTGTTTACTGCAGTGAATGTGAAATGTTTTTCTTGGCAGGATTATAGGATTCAAGTCCACCAGTCTGGGAATAGAGTTCATACAGGTTTATAACATAACCGATACACAGCAAAAAAGCTGCCAATGTAGTTGCATTTAAAACCTGTATGTCGTAAAAAAAAAAGAAATCATTGTCAGTGATACTAAATGGTTAGAAAATGCATAGGCTTTATTACGTTTTGCAGTTTTTGAGAGGCATCTTCAATGTTTCTGCTGGTCTATATTAGTACATGAAGTGTTGTGACTGTGCCCTCTGTCAATTGAGTGTCATGTAAATCCATCTTTGTGCTAATGAAGGGCCTGTATCCTCAGTCAGAGACACAATGGAGAAAAGTAGCTAAAAACTGCTAGTGGTCTGGGCTGATGACATTACACAAATGAAATTTGGTGTATCCTTTGTGTCATGGGACCCCCAAAAGAGAAAAAATATACTGAAAGAAGGTAAGAGGCAGAGCTTCTACATTACTTACTTACCAGAGGTTTGGTGAATTTGATAGTTTCCATCTGATCCCACATTGCCATCTCTCCTGACTGAATATTCAGGCAGAAAGTCACACAAACAGAGCTTGATTTCTGTGGGAACTGTCTTCCCAGTTTCTTCTATGAGGAAAAAAAAAAGGGAGCAGAGATTGTATAATTTTTGATAGCATGGGTATAGCAAACAAACAACTTGTCCCTTCTTCCTCTCCACATCTTCCTTTCTAAGACTCAAATTAAAAAAGAGATCAGGGCCAGCTGGACTCCTCAAACAGAAGTTACAGAGGTTTATTCAGTTGTAGGAGTACTTTAGTGAGTTCATGTAATCATTTAAAGTTTTGTTCTCTGAAAATTAATCTTCCCATGGTATTTTGCATGGCTTGGACTTTGTTCAATGCTAAATAGTTTAACAACAGAAGTGATCCCTTCTGAGATCAGGATGCTTGCATTGAATGGAAACTGGAAAAAATTCATAGGGCTAGCTGATTGAAAGACTAAAACCTTCTTTGTAACTCTTAAAAGTTTCAGCTGTAATATTAATGGGAGTCTCTAAGGCTAGAAGATTCAAGATTTCTTCATGCTTGCAGGAAACAGAATGTTGGAAGTGAAGAGAGTTGTTTGTGTAAAGCTCTTTCTGTAGGATTGAGTATAGATACATTTCTAGACCAGTTCCAAAAGCCATGATTGGAATTTGGCACTGTGAATGTTAGTTAGTTTTCATGCCAATATACCAGCTTGGCTGCATTGATTTGAACGCAGTCTCTTCTGATTTAAACTTGCATTGTGGAACCTGGCCCTTTGCATTTATATTTATGAAGAAGCCTGCTTATTGTCTTTGATAAGAACAGAAGAACTCAGTCTGTTTGAAACTCGGTGTGAGTTCTTCAGTTGTCCTCGTGAAGAGGGACAGTTGTATTTTGCTGTTATCTTTTGATTAATGTGCTCTTCACCACTACATGTCTTCCCTACAGATTTCACCAGCCACATGTCAGCAAGTGTTAGAGCCAATTTCTTGCCCTTTGTAAGTCAGGCCAAGGAGAGGTCTTGGGAGCAGAGAGTCATAATGGACCATGGAAGTCTGAGAGCAATTATTTCTAACTAATCAAACACAAGAAATAGCAGGAAGCAAGGTTTATTTATGGAAGAGATGTCTACTAAGAAACCTACAGTTTTTATTTACTACTTCCCAAGAAGTTTACTAGAAAATGAACAAAGTAAAAGCCTGCAGCACTTAAAAATAAAAAAAAGTTTAAAAATGAATCAGAAGAGAGAAAAAATTCTCGTATATTTAAAAGATGCGAGTTCATTGTTTCATATCTGTTTTCTAAATAATATGATTTACTTCTTTTTTTAAGGTGATAATGTTATGAGAATGATTAGGATATTAGAAAGTGATTGTTTCAAGATGAAACAAGCTTAGCTTATTTTGAAAGGTCATAGTTAATGAAGTTTTAAGGTGTGTAGACTAAGGCAGGTTATTGTCTGTATCAACCCCTGGGTAGCTTAGGGGCAAATTTCACCTTAAGCAGGAAAGAACTTTCTACTACACAGAGAAATAAAGCTACTCAAAGCTACCCCACTTGAGGGAATTATAGAGTACTAACTTCCAGGGTACTCTTGACCTTTCCCACTGTGCTACCATATTTTTCTCTATGGGGATGCTGGAGGGGACACTTCCTTGCTGATGTTGCAGTAGAACAAGTGTCCCATCCACTCTTGGTCCCTGAGTAGATTTTGTGTGGATTGTCTTGGGTCTGCATTTGGCTTGAAATCAAGTGTAGGCTGCTTAGACTGGCAGCAGACTTTTATTACAAAGAGTAAAATACTGCTTATTTTGTTGTGAAAGTTGTGCCCCATATATCTTCATAATGATTGGTGTGTATTTGTTTGGTGGGCTACATTAGGAGGAGTGTGGTGATGCTTCCTCTCCATTCAGCACCAGTGGGGCTGCCCTGCAGTGCTTTGTGCAGGAGAGAGAGAGATGGAATTGCTGAAGAGAGCCCAGCAAAGGGTGACTAAGATCACTGAGGGACTCTCTTATGAGGAAAGGCTGAGAGAGCTGGGACTGTTCAGCTCAGAGAAGAGAAGGCTGAGAGAGGATCTTATCCATGTGTGTGAGTATCTGAAACCAGGGAGCAAAGATGGCACCAAGCTCTTCTCAGTGATTCTGAGTGCCAGGACACGAGGCAATGGGTACAAACTCAAGCACAGGAGGTGCTGTCTAAACAACTGAGAACCCTTTTTATTTACCCTGAGGGTGTCTGAGCACCGGTGTGGAGGCTGTGGAGTCTCCCACCCTGGAGATGCTCAGAAGCCATGGTACAGCTGGCTCTCGATGGCCCTGCTTGGGCAGGGGGATTGGAGCAGAAGACATCCAGATGTTCCTTCTAACCTTAACCATTCTGTGATTTTTGCAAAGGAAGAGTGTTTAGGCCAAGTACATTAAATAACATTGTTTCCAAGCACCTTGGATTCTCTACTTCTTACAAGTCTATACAGACCCACACTCCCCAGTCCCTAGAATAGGAAGGAGTCTCCCTGCAAATCAAGAGCTGTTTTTCTCATCTCTCCTGTTGCCATCTGTTTTAATATAGACTCAACTCTGAAAATATTTGACAAAAATCTCCAACCGGTCAATCATAGCCTGAAATAAATATTGAAGAGCACTAGAATGTCTTGGCCCAGCTATCAGACATATCTGGATGCACTGGATGATTGTTCAAAGGTTCGCTGTGCATGACTGTGATTCTGACATATGAGCAGTCTGCCCAGATTATTAAAGAAAATAAAAATAAAGCCATCTGTTTATTATACTTGCAGGTCATTTCCTGCGTATGCAGTTCTTGGAGATAAATGCTTTGCAGTATGAAACAGTGCCTCTTATATGTTAAATTAATTCAAGAAGGCATAGTGGTATTTATGACATCGTAATTACAAAAAAAAGAAAAGGGGAAAATCGTGCCTTTAGGTGAAAAGAAGCTGACCAAGAAAAAAATGGTGTGTGAGCAATTGAAATGGCCTTATAAATAAAAAAAACATTTTTTACAACAAAATAGAGCTTCAGAAAAGTACTCAATACTTGCTGAATCAAAGCTTTTCTTTTTTTTTCCAGTTACAGGATGTGAATGGAAAGATTCTGAGCCTTTTCAGTATATCTATGTGGTAAAGTTTCAGTTGTGCTTTGCATGGATTTCTCTGGTAAATACATCACAGATTCTGCCTCATTACTGGTGATCTGATGTAGTGGGAAAGTGAAAGCACTTTAATTTGCTCTTTGGTGGCACATTCTGTTCTGCATCTATCTGTGGTCTGTGGTAGATGGAAGAAATATGCTGCTCTGCTGACAGTACATACTGTGTGTTTATACTTGAGATGTTTCCTGTGAGCTTCTGGAAACCATTGGGCCAGATCTTCAAAAAAGCATCAACAATTACAATTGTATTGGATTTGGCCCATGGGAAGACTCTTTACCTGCATTTACAGCTATGAATTGTTAACAGTTGCATTTTTGGTTTGATTTAAACAGAGTTTCAGCAAAATCTTCAAGGACAGGCTGCAAGAGAAATCAGTGTATGCCAGTCTGTTCTTGTTTGGACACTCACTTCGTTATGGTGCAGCAAAGAATGTGTTTGTACAAAAAATAATTGGGCAAATAATCTGAAAAAGGTATCTGTGACACATCACTGCTCTCCCAGAGAAATAGTATGTAGATATCTTAACATTAAGAAGGGTCTTTTTTTGGAAGCTTGAATAAGAAATGGTCCTGGACCCTAAAGAGCCTTGACACTCTCCAGCCATGATAATTGCAACTTTTGCAGCCCTTGAAAACAGAATTAGGGAGAGTTACTCTGCTCTCTCCCTCACTTGGACAGTCATGCAGAAGTGGCACAGAGTTTTGCCTCTTGGTTCCTTTGTTGCTGGCAGACAAAAAAGATCAATTAATGTTGCAACCTGCCTTTCCCTTTCCTTTTTTAAAAGTTTGTTTAAAAGATTGAGACTGAGATCAAGAGCTTTGCAGATGTATCAAGAATTAATGACTCTTGTGTGAGTTACATTCTGTGCCAAAAAATCTATATCCCAGCTGAGGTGACGAGTACAGAGACAAACTCTGACAAGGAGTATGTCATGGGAGTAGCAACTGTACAGGAACAAGTATTGGGAATGACTTCTTACAGGGAAAACAAAAGAAGATTAGGGATTCATAAAAAGACATGACCAAGATGTCCATAAAAATGAAAGCTGACTAGTCTGACAAGTCTTGGATTTCAAAGTTTTGTTGAAGGTATGTCTAGACCCTAATGGATCTGATTTTTTTTCCTTACTGTCTTTTATGGCTTTCCTTTGTTTTGCTATGAAACAGAGGTATCCTCTTATGCAGTGACTCCCTTGAGCTTCTGCTACTTATCTGTCTTTTAATCATAGTGAAGAATACAGGCCTTTTGATATGATCTCCTATCACAGATGAGGATTAGCTAGGGTGAGGGGAATTGCCCACTCCAGAGTGGGCAAGGTTGAGGTATAGTTAAAGGAAAACACACTCATGGAGCTCTTTGTTTTAGCTTTTTTCTCTGTTCTATACACATTTTTTTGAGAGAATTAATGCTTTCTTCTGGGGAAGGGATTCTGAGTCACTGGACAAAGGGGAGTTGGAGCCTCTAGGACTGACCCTAAGAATGTGTGGGCTGTGACAGATGGGGTTATCACAAGGGAGTGAGGTATTAAACCTTGATGTAGTGTGTGAAACTGTTTTCAAGTGCGTTTAAACTCCTCGTGGTCAATGACAGAAATGATTAAAAAGTCTTATATTTTTATCCGTGCAGAAGTGTTGAGCCAGGTCAAAGTCCTGTGACTGGCCCCTTACTGTGGTGCCCTCTGCATCAGGCCTTAAAACCATGAGTCACACCCCCTTGAATAGGAGCTGTAGTATAATGGAATCTTTGCTAATTCAATTAAAATATTTAGAAAACAAGACACAAGATGTGTGCGTTATAAGGCAGCCCCTCCAAACAGAAAAATGTTTGGTAGCATCAGGAATAGGACCAAGAAAAAGGAATTGCTTTACTGCTATATCAAAATTTGGCTTTAGCCACATCTTCAATACTGCACATTGCATTTGTCTGCCCATCTGTAAAAGGACAGATTGGAGTGAAGAGGTACAGAGAAAGGAAACTAAAATGGCTAAGAGGATGGGGCTGCAGCATCACAAGGAGAGACTGAAATGCCTGGGACTCCCAAATATGGGGAGGAGAAGGCTGAGATAGAACTGATTTTTACCAAGTTATGAAGAAAATAGATCAAATGCAACCCCTTATTCACCAAACCCCACAGTAATAAGATTGGTGTCTACATAATTCCTTTGGTTTTCAATCAGTCATCTCCTTGTGTCATTACTTTGCACACATAAACTTCTGATATGTGCTGCCACATGAGACTGTGGAAGCAGTGGACATCAGCAGATCAAAGATATTAGACAAAACCATGGATTGGAGGTCCATAAGGAAATACTGAAGGGATTAGGCAGGAGGATTCTGCAACAACTCCAGTACAGCTCTTGAAGGAGAGACAGAATCCTTGGCTAGAGGAACCCTAGTAGGGTTTTCTGTTTTGTGTTCTTAAGACTCATATATGGTTCCTGGTGAAACCAAAGGCTTAAAGATGTAGCTGAATTCTTCCTTTCAGCAGAATTCAAGGGGTTTTTTTAATTAACTTTTGGGTAGGCAATTCCAGCTTATGCACTCTAATTTATCAGTCTGTGGGAAAGTGTTTTCTTTCTGTTGTCTGTAAATCAGCCATTTCAGCCTCATGGAACAGAAAGTTTTAGTTGATTCTTGTTCTTAGTTTTTTATTTATAAGGCTTCAACCAATGCTTGGACTTTAGTTATACATCAAAAAGGGAGAAGCGGTAGAATTATATTGTACAATTATTTTATTTTTGGGAAATAGTTTGCAACTGCTTGTGATGGCACTTAATATTGAAAGTAATCTATAAAAGAACTGTGGAAAAATGTGTTTTCACAGACTAATATAATTATATGATATTCAGTAATGGTGGAGTTTGGCTAACATTGCTATTCTCAGCTAGCCCACTTTATTTTTTTGACACCTTGATGAGATGAACTTCCAGTTCTGGCTAAAATTGGAAGAGCTGATCTCTTTTTTGGTATCAATATTCTAGATTTCAGTCCTTTATATACTCTGTTTTGAGGAAGTTTGCAATTTCCATTTTTGTACTTTTCCCTCTTCCTTGTTTTCTTTCATTTGAGTAGTATATACTGTCAGGCTTAAGAGCACGGAGTTTATTTCTCTGCAAGCCTACTGGCATGAGCCTGTCAGTGCAGTTATGTTAAGCAGCCTTTTCAACCCATCTTTTGGCTTTGGACAGTCATACCTTTACTGTGCTCCTTGCTCTCTGTGAGGTGCCTTAAGAGAAGGCTAAATTGCTTTGAACCATTTATAAAGTCCCTCAGGATTTTTCAGGAAAATAATTATTTTGCTAAGATCTGTGAGTTTTAGGGGTCAATAAACGCTTTATTTGCTCTCTACATACCAGCTGAAAAACCAATCAGACAAATAATAGCGCAAAGGAGATATTTCTGCACCAGAATGTCTGCAATTGTATTTTTGTGTTACTTCTTTCAGCACAAGTCACAAGACTGTGCACAAGTCTTAATGATACACCCCGGGGTGACCAGTTTCATTCTGCTGTTTCCTGCTTTTCTGTCTCTTATCCTCCCCTGCAAGCAGGACAAGCCTTTCCACAGCAGTGTGGGAGAGGAGTAGGCAGGAGGAAGTCTGTACTCCTTCCTTCAGTGTCAAACATGAGCTCTTCATCTTTTTCCCCATAAAATGCCAGATAATTTTTTTCTTTTGCTGAGGTAGAGTGAAAGCAAAGGCTGAGCAAATGAGTCTGTGCTGAGATGTAGGATCTGGCAGTACAGGAGCAGATAAAAAGGAGTGGATCTCTACCCCAGTGATGCTTCACGTAGCCTCCACAGTCAAGTCCTTCTGCAGAGCCCACAGACTCCTTTGCAGCCCTTTCCAGGAGGATCAAATTCTTTTAAGCAGGAGACTTGTGAAGAAAAAGCCCCATAGCTATCTGCAGACACCCAAACCCTTTTGCCCTTGCTGGTTGTGCAGGTATCAATGGCTGGTGTTATCACGAGACAGTGGTATTTAGTGTCAGTAACACTGAGGATTCAGCAGTGTCACCTCTGTCACAGCCATTATCACTGGGGCAGTTACCCAGCTTCCCAGCCAAACTTAGCTCACTCTTCAGGAGTTTGGGGGGAGGTGGGGAAACACAGTTGGTGTTTGACAGGCTGCACCTGGGAAAGTACTTGCAGCCTTTTATACCTTTATCACATGGCTACGCTGCCCAAATATCCTGTGTGTCAGGAAAAGGTGCAGTGACAGGAGCTGGCTGGCAGTCTTTGAGAGAATTGGGTGGTTGGTTGAAGCTAAGATGTTAAAAGATCTATTTCTCTTACTTTGGTATTTGATGTGGCTGTGGTGAAAGAATCAGTGACCTTTGCAGTGTTGCTAATGGATCACAGGTTGGGTGTCAGGCAAAGTGTTTCAAAACTGAGGTTGTAGTGCTTTTTACACTGAAGAGATCTTGGAAGACTAATGTTTGGAAGGGAGGAAATTATAGGGATAAGTTTTTGAAAATCCTCTTACTTTTTTAGTTATCAAAGACAACTTTTAAAGACTCAGAATAGCAATCTACTTTCTTTTTTTTGCTTTCACCAATGTTGTCTGACTAGGGAAATTACCCTGCAGGCCTTTGGTCTCTTTTTTGTGCTCACTGATGGCCAGCACCTCTTGCTCTTCCAAAGGCTTGTGGTATCACATGGCTTAGGACTGCTTCAGTTATGAGCTTCACAAACAATTTAGCTTTGCCATAGCTTTCAATGCCAGAAAATAAATACACATACACTTGAAATCCAGTGAAAGTCAGGCAAAGTCTTTCCAGGGTTTTAGATTTCTCACTAGAGCCCTGCTCATCCAGAGAGCCTAGAGAACAGCTAGAGTAGAAGGAAGAGTCCTGCCTGTCTTTCATGTAGAAAAACCTGGCTTCTTCATCCCTTTCAAGGCAACAGAATGTCAAGTCAGGTTGTGTTGCCTAAGGCTGCTATGCAGTAAGGGGATTTAAATGTAACCTCTGCATACAGAAAAAGGAAGTCCCTTAATTCATTCAATATTTTATTAGAAATCTCTTAATGCTGGTCTTATTCCTAAAGGTAAACATCTCGGAGGCTTTTCAAAGCCTGTATTTCATTATTTAATAATCTGTTTTCACTAACACAATTCCCTAGGTCTGAGCCCGTAACTAAGTCCACAAGCTGGAAATATCAGCAGTCCAGGAACTGTTAAATAATTAAGCCATTGGTGCCTGTAAGTGTTAGGGCTTGAATAACTCATACTTTATTTTTGCAAACTGCTGGGAAAAAAGGTGTCATTGCAAAAAGATTACTTTCTAACTCTTTTTAAGGACAAGATGACTTTTTTCTGCAATGCTATAGCTTGAGACTGTGAATTTTTGTTTAGAAAGTGGTATTTATAGGATAACATGTAATAGTGAGCTGGTACAGACCTTATTCTTTGTCTAGAGCAGTTTCATCCTTTATCCAGAGTCATCCCATCTTTTGGACTCGCTGGAAATCCCTACCTCCATTCAGAGGCTTTTGACATGGTGCATGGCAACCTTTTTTAAGGAATTTCGGGCAAATAGCCGTGGACTGGAAAATACAGGGAAGTGTTTGGCTGTGGAACAGCAAAGCCCTACGTGGTGTGTGTGCACAAGTGCTGGTTCCTGTGCCCGTGTGCACATGTGAGCACAAGCACATGTTTGCACATGTCCTCTCTCTCAGATGGGGCAAAAGTCTCGGAAGTTCACTGAGGGCCAAATATTCCAGCTCCTTTTTGGCACCTCAGACACCGAGGTGGATGTGGGCTTGTTTTGAACACATAGGATATGACACAGGCTGCTCTCTAATTTTGAGCAGATGGAGGCAGGTCAGTCCACTGAGGGAGTTTCTCATCCATGAATGATACGTGTCGTGGTTTTTCTTCATCAGAGAAAATGAGATTGGTTTTATCGTAGTGCTATATACCCTGGAGGAGGAAAAAGTAGTACAATCATGGATATAGTGTGAGAGGAGTTCAAGGAGGGATAACAGAGGCCTTTTGAGAGCACTAATGACATACACTCCCTAATTTAGTCCAGACAGAAAACATTTGAGTGCCATAATTTGTAATGGCACCAGATTACTTTCTTTTGTAGACAATTTGAATTCAGTTGCTACGTGGAGTGAGATGGCTGGATGGAAATGAGGGGCTGGTCAGGGAAAGGGAAGAAAATGAGATTTTGATGAAATCTTGTAGGATGAGAATATTTTCCTTGTATTGCTAAATATGCATAAACCAAATCAGTACAAGGCAGGAAATATATATGGACTGTCTTGAGTACTGGGGTTTCTTCTTTTGCCTGTGATATGACAGTGCTACCTTTTTGTTTCCATGATGGAACATACATTTTAAGCTAAAATCTGTAAATAAGGTGTTAGAACTAAACTTTTTTTTTTCATTGCTTCTGTTTGTTTACTTTGGCTTTTTGAAATATCTTGTGACTCTTGTGTTCTGTAATGGGAAATCTGTCTCCATTCCCTTCAGAGTTTATTTGCTGTGTTTACTAGCTTAGATAGTATTGACATAGTAACTAAGGAGAAGCTGGCCTTTGGCAGTGCCTGATGTTTTAGCAACTTTATATATACATAGAAAATGTAAACACACAAACATTAAAGTAAAAAATAATTTTTAAATTATTTTATTTCAAATCCCTCATAAATTATTAAATACTAGTATCAAGCTCATCATCCCTCCATCTTCTGTATGTTCATCATAAAATAGTTGGTAATTTTGGGTATCAGCATGGAAATATTTTTCTGGTAACTTGGAGGATAACAAACTGCCTCAAAAATGTAAATTACAAAAACATGAAGCTTGCTCTTCGGATTACCAAATATTTTAAAATAACTTTGCTCTTGGCTAGGATTGACTGGATGTATTTGCAGCCCTGATTTAAGCATCATATTGACATCTTGTGATTAGCTGGAAAAACAATGTGGAGATATTAATGACTACCTTCATGATATCCTGTGGATTAAACAGACTGTGACTGTTTTCAACTGAGAAATAGTGAAGAGCAGTTCTACACCTTTTTGGATTTTTTTTTTTGGTGAATGTTACAGGGGAATCAAAAAGAGTTTCTGTTACTATGAAAACATCCCATTTCTTTAATAGCTCTAGTTTAATTACAAAGTATTTTTTTCCTGAAATCTTAGCAATAATTGAAAATGTGAGTGCTGAAACTAAAGAACTTCCTTTCATTGTGTGCCTTTGTTTCTTTTGTAAAAAACAAAGCCCTATTACAGCTTATTTTATGAAAATTTAGAATTATTTTTTTAATTAGTAAAAATGTATGCAAAATCATGTTTTTACCAAACACCCTCTAATGTCATATCCTGGAAAACAACCAGGGATATATCTTATCTGATGGTCATACTTACCTCTTCTGTGCCACAAAGGGAGAAAATTGCATTCTAGGATTCTATCAAAAAGGAAGCCTCTAAAATGTGGCTTAAATCTCAAACTATCACTTTAATGCACAAAGTAATAAAGTGTCTTATGCTGTCACTTCTTTCTTGTGGCCAAAGAGAGTTTTCTTCTAGTTCTTGTGTTTCTCATAGATCTTTTCTTTTTATCTTTGCCACTAGGATTTGAGAAAATTGCTGTAATACACTGTAATGTGCTCAAGTTCAGTGTGACAGTTCTTTTGAGTCACTACACTTGCTGAAGTGGGCAGGTGACTCTTTCAGAGCTGAAACTTGCTCATTTGTCTTCATGAAGTAATTCAATATTGTAGTAGTGATACAAGATAAAACCAACTGCAAGACATGGCAAGTTTACCTTCTGTTTATGGAGGATTTACTTTATTAATATGAGTGTACATGTGTGGTATTTACCTCAAACCAAGAGGATTCTGGATCTAATACAATGTTGTGTTGTAATAGATGAGTTTAGATGGTTTTTTCTTTTTCTGAAGTATTTTAGTATTTCTGAAGTATTTTATTCTGATGCAGTGATGGTGTAGCCTTTACTTCTTCAGGTGACCTCTCTGAACTTAAAATGCCTATTTTAAAATACCAACTAGACAAAAGACAGAATGGAAGCTTATGACAGCTTTTATTTGAGACTGCTCCTTCAACATTTGCTCTTTAAATAACACAAACATTTTCTTTTGGTTTTTTAATAATTGCCAAAGAGCTGAGTCCCCAGCCATGTCACAAAAATAAATCAAACCAGTTCCTTGTGTGCTCTGTATTATAACCACAGCAGATGACTTATTTTAAAGATATTTTATCCTTTTTTGAGAGGAGCAGAAGCATTAGTGTGAAGGATGAAAGATTATTTAAAATAGTCATAAGGTACTTAATCAATTCCAAGTAAGCAACCTCAAATGACCTCAGATTTGCCACAGGGAAAGCACAGGTACAGACAGAACAGAGCTGCTAAAATGAGGTAGCCTTTCAGATTTTCTGCTGAGTTCTTGCTCACTCTGGTAAATGTGATGCAACTTGTCTCCCTTTTTATCTTCGCTCTGGGAATAAAAGGACATTGATAACAGTGACATGAGGCTTCTGACAATTTTTAGTCAATAGGTAAACTCAGTATTGTTTGGAGAATGTATGTCCCTGAAGAACAGAAGGAAGACATTAATAGCTCATCTTGAATGAGTATTCTTACAATAAACACTTGTGTAAATAGGAATGGTAATGCACATTAGAATTAAGATTTCCCTTTGCAGTTAGCAGGCAATTAAGTGTCAAGCTTGAGGCAGAAATTAAACCATGATGGTAATAATTTTTTTTTCTCTGTTGCAACAACTCTCATTTCCTTTTTAAAAATTTGGCTTATTAAGCTGTTTTAGATGTCACAAACATCTTGGACAAAGAGCTATTGGTCCCTGCATTAATCTTGATAACTTTGGTATTGTTGGCTTGCTGTAAACCACAAAAAGTCATACTGTTGTGTGTCTATCCACAAAATTAATGTCAGCACTGCACTGCAGCTTGCTTTAGAGACCTCTCTGAACAAAATTAAGTTTGAAGAATCCATCAATTGCACCTAGAATTTCACTGTATCTCTAATGAAATGGGAATGAAAGTTAAATGCAGCTTTTAGTACTTTTTAAAGTCAAAACTTACCGAATTTCATTACTTAGGTCCTCGTTGTTCTAAACTTATTAATTAATAATTATTTAATTTACATCGTACTATTTAATTATGCAAATATTTGAATTAATTATAATACAGTTATAATCAAATCACAATTAATTGCCAATTAATATTAAGTATTCCTTATTAATATATAAATTATTCAACTCTTGATCATTAACTTTCAGCATACTGTGAATTTCTAGCAACAGCTGTGCATTTTCAGTACTCACTATTGGTAACAGATCTGGCATTTTCTTCAGTAATGTTTTTTTGTACCACTTGAGAATTTTTATTGTTTATTCAGAACAAAGTTTTCCTACTGTACAAATTATAAACTTTTTCTCTACTACAGTTTCAATGCTTTATCACTTGTTACCATAAATGCTGAGATATTACCTTTCCTCTGAAACCTAAGTAATGCTCCAGTGAATAATTTTAGGAAAGCTTTGCCCCTGTAATAACTTGCTCCGAATAAATATGTCTTGGGAAAGGACATTAATAGAAATGAAAAATTTGTTTATATATGAATCTCTTAAAGCTTTTGCTTTTACAGCTTTATTAAAGAGCAGAGTTCATTTTAAACTTATGATTTCAGTGACAAATCATTGAAAGGAGATTCAAAGACATCTAATGAAATTGTCCTTTATAAAAAAATCTGTATGGAAAACATGCCCTTTCTGTTTTTATGCTATGGATGACCAAATTTCATTTGAAGGTTTCAGGGAAGCACAGAACTATTGCCTGTTTTATAGGTCTTGAATTCTCTTGTACCTTGGCCAGGCTCTTGTTCATTTTTTTCCTTGCTGTCCAGAATAACCAGTAAATAGCTAGAACATATTTGAATGAATGGTGCTGGAAAATGAGAGGGAAAAGTCATGGATTTATGACTTAGCTGGTAGCTAAGTTCCACAGAGCCTCTTGCTCACTCCCAGTCCCCTGGTGGGATGGGGAGGAGAATCAGAAAAAAGGTGAAACTTGAGTGTTAAGAACAGTTTAATAATTGGAGTCAAATCAAATACAATAATTGTAAGGACAAGGGAGACAAAAAGAGAGGAATAAAACTCAAGAAAGACAAGGGATGCACAGTACAATTGCTCCCCACTGACCAATGCCCAGCCCATCCCCATACAGTTTATGTACTGGGAATGAAGCTCTGTGGTCTGGAATATCCCTGTCCTGGCTGTGCTCCCTCCCAGCTTCCTGGGCACTTCCTCACTGGTCATGAGNTGTGCACTTCCTCACTGGACATGAGCACGACACTGAAAACTACTTGACTTTGGGTAAGCACTGCTTATCAACTGCCAAAACAGCAGCCTACAGTCAACATTATTCTCATACTAAATCCAAACCACAGCACTGTAGCAGCTACTAAGGAGAACATTAACCCTATCCCAGCTGTAGCCAGGATGAAAAGAGAGAAATGAGTGCCTGATATAAAGAGGAAGGAAAGAGGTAGTAGTGGGTTTAGCATATCTGGTGTCACAGGTACTCAGACTGCAGGCAGAGGCTGTTGGGCAGGAATGGGACACTTGTAGTGTAACTTTTGTTTTACTGATGCTGCTGATCCCCAGCTCTTCAAGGTGAGATTCTGTTGGCTGTATGCTCTTCTCACATGGGCTCGTGCAGAATGCTGGAATGGCTCGGGTGGGAGGTACAGCTCTTCTGAAAACTCTCAGCCATCGTAGCATGCCTATTCTGGCAATTTAAACTCATTAATGTGAACATTGGATGCAAGTATTGAAATTTAAATGAAAAGCTTCTCCTCTAAACATAACAGAGCTGTAAGGAGAGCAACTGCTTTGAGCCCATGCTGTGCTTCAGGTACTGCAAGAAATTTGCCAGTATAGGTGGCAAGAAGGCATGTTATGTCTTAAGCAGGGTTCACTGTCCTAAACTTAGTGCAAGTATATTCTGAACTTGGTCCTCCATTTGCAATGTTTGGAGCCTATCCTAATTAGGTCTAAGCAATCTAATAGGATTATTGTGCTAGAAATGTGGCATTGGAGAGTTTTTTAATTAGGCTTTTTAGCTCTGTTACCCTGTACAAACACACATACTGTCAGCCACTCTATGGCACATCTACTTCTGTTCAGTTGACATGTTTGCATATTCTGGAAAAGAAACCAAATTATAAATGATAGCCCACAGCATTCCCTTTTGCATTAGTTTGAATGAATTGAGTAGGTTTTAGAACTATGTTTTCTTATGCCCTTTTGGTTGAGAGAAAATTATTGGGTTTGCCAGATCTTTGACTTCTTTTGTATGAGACAAGGGGTCTCTGGAAATCCATATCACCTTAGGGAGAGCTTAAAGAATTCACCAGTTCCTAGAGGGTCTGTTACTGGATCAGTCTCAATGGTAGACATAACAAGAATGCAAATTACTTACTTTATACAATTTTAATAAATATGATTCAAAGACAACTGTTCCTGCAGCTTGTCCAACAGAAAAAAAAAAGAGCCAAGGCCAACTGCTGAACAAAAATGCCAGTAGCTGTGATGAATTAGAATTCGTTTTGGACAGGAAACGATAAATATATGACCTAGAGGAAAAGAAAACTTTAGGCAATGTAATTAGGGGGAAAAAATCCCAGTAGTAGTATGAACTATGGACTGAGCAGGAAACTCCCAAGTGTTAGAAATGAGGCTCTAAATCTTCAGTTGTTCAAAACCAACCTAGAAATGCCTACAGGAAGGATGCGGCAAATCTTACAAAAGGTAAAGGTCTCCAATAAAAGACAATTTCTGTGATTCTAAATGCTCGTCCAGAGAAAATTCAGAAACAGCATTTTATTTCACATACGGCCTTGGCAACAAGACAGTCACTTCCCTGTTACAATAATGTTCTTGCCTACAGAAGAGGGTTAAACAGATTTCTGCTTTCCCATGCTTTGAAGATCCTCTTCAGTTTGAGAGCTATTCATTTGTTCTTCTTGTCCAAACCCCAATCTCAGGGTGATTTTTGTAGTCTTCTGCATTTTGCTGTGTCTCTTCTGCTCTCTTTTCCTTCTTACAAGAAATTTTGTACCCTCTAAGTCCATGAGAAATGGTCCCTCATATTCTCTTCACTGTCTTATTTCCACTATAGGAGAGATCCTGTGTCTATGAAACTTACTGTCACCAAGTTTAAATCTTAGATCACCCACCAATTTCTACATATCCATCCACTAAGCCATTCCTTCTTCAGTCCCACAGTATATATACTTTTTTTCCTTTCCTTGATCAGAACATGCCACTTTGCACAGGATTAAGATTGGTCGTGGGCCTCAAGTTATAGCTGCAATTCCATGCAAGGAAGCATGGGATGCTTGCCAGCCTCAGATTATAAGATGAAAAATAGTATTCAAAATAGGTCCCTGAAATGCCTGAATGTTAGAGGTAACAATGCTTTAGAAGTTAATTTTTTCATTTCTCTATTCCTAATCTCATAAGGTTGTTTGTTTTTTTGGTTTGTGGTTTGTTTTGTTTGGTTGGCTATTTTGTGTGTGTGTGTTTGGTCTTGGTTTAGTGATGGGGTTTTTTGATTGATTTTTTTTTTTAAATTATGGAAGATAATGATCATGTTATCACTGGATTCCCATAAAATTAATACTGTATTGGATTCAGACCAGCCTTAGCTGTCCGGTGGCAGTGAGACCTGCCTCTATTGATGTGTACTATTTAAAGCAGTAACAAACTGAAGAACTGAATGATGTGGTCTGTCAGCATTTCAGATGTACATAGATTTCAATTTGAAGTTGTTGGGTTGGTTTTACTGTACATTTCTCAAATTACGGTATAAAGATTGCTGAAATTCGGAGGGGATATGCAGTAGCAAACACTGTGCATTATATCCTGTTCTAGGGCCTTGTTTTTGTCTCTAACTGGTGACTAAGGAGAACTGTGCAGAGATTGGGAGTGGCAGAAGCTGTTATCAATGTGTGGGAGTGGGGTTGTGCTGCTGTGCCCAGATACATAGCAACAAAGAGCACACAAAATATTAGGCTGGAGTGAAAGCAGAGGAGTGACATTGGCTGTGTTGGCTGCCAAGCCCCAGCTCTTGTGAACTGA
>WEIV01020466.1:3442-18327 GCA_013390005.1 Calyptomena viridis
AAATGTTACAGATGTTTATATAATTTCCATAAAACTCTACCTCATCTTTATAGATGCTATTGACATATACTAGAATTTTAAGACATGCTTGCTATGGACTTAATTTTCAATCGAACTGTAAGGAGACTCCAGCATCTTATTCTTTATGTTATTGTAGAATNTTCTGTGCATCTAGTAATGTTGGTTTCTTTGCATGTAGCTACCAGCACCTTACTGGAAATTCAAGCATATGTGGCCTGTGTTTATTTGGGCTAAACCAAGTAAGCATCAAACAAATCTGATAGAAGCTGCACACTTTCACAAATCAATCTATTTTACAGGTTCCATCTGCTCTTAAGTGCTTCCCAGAGAACAAACACTGTGTCACTACACCACATATTTCCATTGCACTATCCCAAACACACTTAAGCTGCTGACAGATTAATGCTTAGTTCACTTGTAGCATACATTCTTGGTTTCTTACACATGTTCTTATAAGGAAATGGAACTCACTAAGCACTTAATCACAAGTTGAGGTAGTGTTATGGCCTTGAATACAACACACTAACTCTGTTTTAGGAATAGGCTAAGGTATCTCTGCATAAGCCATCGCTGTCACTAGCACTGCCAAAGACCCTGGAAATCAAATCACTTTTGTGAACCTCAGTTAAACAAAAGCAAGCAGAAATTTGCCATAGGGTGGCCCTGAGGGGTAGGGATGAGCCACCTGAGGAGTGTGCAGAAATGGCCTAAGGATTGCGCTGTTTACTGGAATGCAACTTGTGTGGCTTAGACATATATTTGCTTGAATCCCTTAGAAGAAATCTTGATAAAATTTTCCTGCAAAAACTAGGAATAATAGGTAGATATCAAAAACAATAGCAACAAAACTGAAGTAAAACACAATCCAACTTTCTAAAGATATCAGCAATTCAGTTAATTGTGAATGTACCTCATTAGGAAGCAGTGACAGCAAGAGAAACTTACATGAGCGTATGCAAAACGTGAACATACACTATGAATGTCTGCATTTGGATGGGAGAAAGGTGAAGCTTCATAGGAAACCCTTTGCATCCTTACTTGATGTAAACCAAGTTCAATTAGTTCAGAGCAGTCAAGAACTTCACCTTGGTTTATGCTTATGACACAAAAAGGAAGGGATAGCATTTTGGGCTGAATAGAAGAGAAGTTGTAAGTAAATTTTCTTCTGCCATTGAAATATTTATCCAGTTCTGACCTTTGAAATAGATTTTACAGAAGAAAATTTAGTACCTCACTCCCTAAGCAGACTGATCCCCCATTATGTACACCACACCATTATCACCAACAGTGAATCTTAGAATAATAAAAGTTGGAAAAGATCTCTAAGATCATTGAGTACAACTGTTCACCCAGCACTAAAGTGTTCACCAATAAACCATATTCAAAAGTGCTACACAACTTTTGAGTACTTCCAGGGATGGTGATTCCACCACTTCCCTGGGCAGCCTATTCCAATACCTGACCACACTTTCAGTGAAGAAATATTTCCTAAGATCCAATCTAAACCTCCTCTGGTGCAACCTGGGGCCAGTTACTCTCCTCCTGCCACTTGTTTTCTGGGAGAAGAGATTGACTCTCAGTGATGTCCTTTTGCCATCAAATTGTATGTTTCTGAGTACCATGCTAAAATTGGGATCCACAAGCCAGCTCTGATTTCTATGGAAATGTGTCCTTCTCATTTATGAGCAACTTTGTTGTCATTCTTCCCTTGCTTAGCTTAGCATGGTCTGAGAACAACTCACTGTGGGCTTTTGTTAGTATCACTGGACGCTCTACCCTGGTGTTTTTCAAATGCAAAGATCAAGCACACTGAGTGTCCTCATCATTGCAAATGGCATGGGAAAAGTCCTGTCCTGCTGCAATATCTGGAGTTGTTTTTTCTTTGATGGACACAGTTTAATACATCAGAGGTTAACTACTGTAATTTCTTGGAGTTTAACCACTGTACTTTCTTGTTCTCCTCAAGATATCAGAAGACAGAAGTACTTCCCTGGGACAATGTTGCTCTCAGAGCAAGGCAGGAAATTGAAAGCATGGTGTACTTAATAAAATTAACAATTTTATCTAAAGTCAATATACTTTTATTTGTGTCACAGATTAATGTTGACACTCTTTTACATGGAAAATACCTTCCCCCTGCCTCTGTTTTTCTCTCTACTGGCACAAGCAACCTTGCACAATTTGACAGCATCTCTTGATAAATATCCGGCATTGGTAGTACTTGCACTGAAAACTTGCCAGCAAGACAATACACAGATGAACTGAATCCAGACAGGTAGCAACAGATAAAGCTTGAGTATGCATTCAGGATGTTATCTTACTGTAAGCATGTAAACCTGTTTTTCATCCCAAAATTCTGAGATGTTGAATTCATACAGCTAATATTACCCAACTTGGCTCCACATTTTGAAATCCCATGAAAAATAAAAGGCCTTATGTTGGTGCAGTACTGAGACAAATATCTAAGATAACTTATCTTTAGCTATTGTCTTGAGAGCAAACAACTAACTAGTAGGACACTCCCTGGTTGTAAGTCACTTTGTGATTTCTTTTAAAGATTTGAGAAGTTACATTGTGTTTTATAGGACACAATGTCTGTATTTCAGAACACCTCATACTACAAAATGTCGCAATTTCCCATTCTTCCTCAGCAAGGTCTCCAGTCATATTTACATAAACATTTTTGAAACATGTACTTTGTGCCACAGAATGCTTTGGTAAATCTTGCAAATTCCCCCTATGTTGAGAAAATTAATCTCCTAAATATTCTTCCTTTTTACGACTGTGTATGCTGAGTCTTTTGTTTTGCAGCAATATAGGATCTAATTCTATTTTTCAAAGTCTGCCAAGCACACTATTGCATGAAAATATTTTCTTTTCTCTTCCTCTTTTCTAGTTTCTCAACAATGATTTGAGTAGAAAGACCTGGTTCAGGATGCTTCTATTTGTTGGCTGTCCCTTTTGACAGATTTCGGAAGACTTCTGAAATGCTGGCCAGCCTTAAAAGTACCTTAAATCCTTGGTGTGCATTATTCAACATACCTGAATTAATACAGAAATTAATTCATAATGTTGCTGTAATGAACACAACTTGATTCCAGAACTCTATCTTCACTTCTGGAAGCCCATCGAGCATATTTTCCAACCATATTTTCTGCACAGCTAGAGAAAGCTGATGCAATTATGGCAGTATCTGCTTTATTTGCCCTCTCTCCGTTTTATCTTTTGTGAGGATGGAGAGAAGTTAAAAATAAAGGCTATTCCTCCCTAATTATGATATTTCTAGGTTTCTCATCATTGTTCTTTGGTTGCCTATACCCTACACCTATACTCCTTATATTTTTACCGGTCATGTGCGCATTGCATTCCTCAGTTTTCCTGCAAGATGACTCTATTTCATTGTGAAATACCTAATTTTTTATTATTAATTAGTAGACTTGCACCATTTTCTGAGTGTGAGTTTTTCCTCTTTGATATATTTTTCTTGCTCTCACTTTTGTCAGTTTTCATGGCCCTTTAGGCAGCTTCTTTCTGTTTCTCTGAGCCTTTTTCCTCAGCAGTGCCATAGCCTGCCTTTTGTTAGCCTTCCAACATTCATAATCAGTTACTGGTTTTGTTCACCTCTCTATTCACAATCATTTGCGTTTTGTTTCTTCCCTCTTACTTTCATCTTCAAAGTTATAATACTAAAGGTGATTCAGTCTTCTGTGTCTTGCCTGATGATGAAATGACAAACTGAATGTGAGAAAAGAGGTTCCAGTATACTCGGGGGAAGAGAAGGGCATCTCGGAGAGAAGCAGCACTGAATCACCTGCTTAACTATGGAACTGGTTCATCTGAAGGTTGACAAACATTTCAGGATTAGATACCAGCAGACAGTGTTTGGGATTCTGGACTAAAGCAGATAGAATTTCTAATAGAAAACCAGAGTGAAAAGGAAGGAAGGAAGGAAGAAGCATGGTTGGTGGCATTCAAGGGAACACACACAGGAAGGTTTTACACGTGACCATAGTGTCACAGCACAATGCAAACTCTCACTCAAAATTGCATAATCCAATACTGCATGTTGTACAGATAAGTAAGGAGAAGATTAGCCATTGACTAAATTTCTGAAGGCTGGGAACTGTTGTATTTATGAGATAGCACAATTAGTGTTTGTGTAGCAGTCAATATTCTCAGCATTTCCTTGAGTATTCCCTTGTGGCACAATTCTACTGCTAATTATATGAGGCAGTGTGCTATCCTAATGTGGCTGTGTCATTTTTCATACCAGGATTAGATAATTTAGAATTAGTTTTGATACTTCCAATGTTTTCTATACAGAAGGACTGTATGTTCTGGTTTTATGTGGTTAAGAAAATCTGACTCACAGATCCTGACCAGGTCAAGAAAAATGTAGTTCATATAGACTTGATATGGTGGATAGGAGTATGCAGGAACCTGCTAACCAAGGTAGCAATATGCACAAGCCTAGCAAACACAAGACCTGAAAATAAAGGTATTTCTGGTTTTCAGGGATATTTGAGTAATGCATTCCTAATAAGATCTTCCATTACATTTTAGCCCTTTTACTCAATAACTGGTAAATTCAAGATCTGGTGAGCTTATAGTCTACTATTGCATCAGTAACTGTGTGGTCTCTAGGATTTGCTCACTGCCGTAACTTACCTTTTCCCCTCATCTGCACGTTCTTTTTTTTTCTCTTCCTTTCCTGTTAACAACAGTCTGCGAAATTTCAGCTTTACTCAGCAACATCTATTTTACTACAGAATCTCTCTGATCTTCATTCTCTGGTTTTCCTGCTGAATGGATCATCTCACTAGGAACTCAGTAATTCATTGGCATGGTTCTTGTTTGACAATACTTCGATATTCAGGTTCTGTATACCCCTCTTCAAAGCACCATCACTCACTCTCCTTGGTCATTCTCATTGATTCACCTTTTAAACAAACTCATAAGTTCTTCAATTTCTTTGCTGTCCTTATCTGCTTTACCTTTCCTCTTCTCTTCCCCATGACTGTGTTTTTCCTTTTCAGTAACTTTTCTGATTTTTCAATAGAAAAAAATACTCCTTTTTCATCTTTCTCAGCCTTTATCTCTAATATTGCTTAGACTGTTTTCTTGCTTAAATACCAAAATTTTTCTTTTTCACCACTATTCGCATTTCCACCACAAGAAACTCTTAATTGATTTCCTCCTTAGAAGTACTGCCAAGTCTCCACTCTCTGCCTCTTCAACTCAAATTATTCAAACAAAGAAATAGTTTCTGACTAAAATCAGACTCTTCCTAATTCTCTCCCCAGAGAATGTGTTGTTCCTTACAACTTCTCTGCTTCTATTTCCTGCATGTCCTCTCTTTTTCTCTTTCATCAGAGATAGAATTGCAAATTCATCTTCCTTTTTTAATGATTCTTCTCCCTTTTGACACCCTTTTCACCATGACTTCTGCATCTAATATAGCCTTTGCAAAGCAACGCTCAGTTATTGTCAAAGGAATCCAAAACTTCACTTATGCTTCATACATTTCTATTCTTTAACTGTTAATTGTTCCCTTGACACCATTCCAAATCCCATGTTAGTTCAGGTTTTAAACAAACCTTTGTTTAGAATCTGTATGCTATCAATTCCACTCTCTTCTTCTTAGAAAAAAAGACAGTGAATTTCCCCAAATTGTTCTCAAAATCGTTCCAGATGAATAACTATGCTCCATTTTTTTCACAGCACATAGATCTTTGTAGTATCCACTCACATAGGTTAGCATACGAGAGCTTTGTATTTTCTTAGTACATGTTTAATACTCCTTTCTATTTTATTCACATGTCCTTTAATTGGTGTGTAATAGCAAGCAGACTAATGAAAGGAGCTCAGGTCAGGGCTGTATAAGTCAAATTGCAAGCATGCATGTCCAGAAAAAAAAAAGGCTCCCCTAATTACAAGACAAAGATACCAACTATTACTGCTTAGGTAAAAAAACCCCAAACCAACAAAACCCAAAACCAAACTGAATCTTTCAGTTCTGGTCAACAGATAGAGTAGGACTGAAATCCTTATTCGAGACAAAGCCTGAACACCAAATGGTCTAACATCTTAATCTGAAAGAGATCCTCCAGTGAATATAAAGGAAAATAAATCTCTACAGATAAATTTTTCATTGCAAACATAGTTCTTTTAAGAAGTGTCTAAAAACACCTTGAAAATGCTATGTGAGAAATGGAGAAACCAACACCAGTAGTTGTGTCAGAGAAAAATGAAGCTCTGGGAAACTTGGTTTATTTAGATTACTAACATCACTAGGCGATCATTATCTGTAAAATACAGATTCAAATAGCTCTTGGTATAAGTGAAAGGTGAAACTAGGAACTAAACCTGAAACTAGAAGTTCAAACTGAAGATAGTAAGTACCAGCATACAAATATAGAGCTACTAGATGAACACTGACAGAAAATTATTGCAGCTATCTTAGCCTAAGAAAATCTTAGCCTACCTAGGAAATGCGATATACTCTGAATGAGGTACTGTAAATTAACATTGATGTTGCTGAACTTCTATTCATGTGTGATAGAGTACACTGGATAAGCTAGGGACATCAAAATTATACCTAAAAAACATCTAGCATGACTGGAGAGAATAGTAAGAAAATCTACCCATACACAGAGTATGTGAAAATGAGGAAAGGTAGATGGTGGAGCACTTATGGGAGTGTGAGTTTTCAGATGTCATTGAGGATTACTCAGGACAGTATTGCTTTGGTGCACAACACATGGTTGTAATGGAAAGATGCAGGAAAAGCAACTGGGAAAGAATCAAAGAATCAAAGGCAATGGTGCTATGCAGACATACACAGCAAGCAAGCAGCAAACCAGAGAATCTATTTCCTATGTGGGAAATGGATTGATCAGGACATAGAAAACTTAGGCACCAGACTTCGGACATAAAACCTTTCTTCTTCATTTTTGGAAAGGATGTCAGGGCAGGGGAGGAAGTAGGGAGGAATGCAAGACAGAAGTGAGCTGCTGAAGTGTTTTAAGGGATCCCTAAACCTATCAGCCCAGTGACAAGCATTCTCCCTCTTTATCTACAAAACAGGTACACTGAAGCCAAAAATGGTGCAAATATTGCTACAAACACCTCTCTTTTGGAATAATTACCTACAATTAACCAGAGACAACACACTCTGTAATTTTTACTGGGTTTTCCTCTTCTTTTGATACATTTTGCTCTAAACATTAAATGCTGTGGGGATTTTCTAAAACTCCAGCAAAATGAAGAAGGTAGATTTTATTCTTTCTGTTCTTTGTTTCATTTTTTTCTTTGAATTGCTTTCTCCACCTTCACATTTTTCTTTCCCGCTCAGGTGATCCCAGAGGTAAGATTTATGTTTACAACTGATGGTTTATGATTAAGACGTTGAACTTTGGTCACTGAATTACTACTGTCTGTGGGTTCAGAAATCTGCCAGGCACGCATGAGTCCCCAGGGGACCTCCCATAACCAGGGTGCCGACGGGCGCCGAATCGGGGCTGTAACCCTTAAGCAGTAGCATCCCCCAGTGGCACCAGTTATCACTGCAGCGCACTTTTTTGGATAATTTTAGGCACTCTTTCAATGTAAATGTAAATTCAATTCAAGTGTCTCAGAACTAGCCAGTACTCAGGAGTCTGTTGAACTCAGTAAAGAACCATATATATTTGATGCAAATTTTTTATTTCCAGTGGTTGCATATATCATGCATGCATTGCAAAACACATAGCTGTAAAAGCAGCATATTTTGTTTTTGTAAAACACATTCAAAAAGGGGGCAAAATCAGACCAAAAGAAAACCAAACTCTTTACTGGAGAGCCTTCTTGAAGAAGAGAAAATAGGTTCAGAGTTTGCTCCAAGAATATTAGGTTCTATTTTTGGCTTTTTTACAAGATCATGAATCATGGAAGGGACACTACAGCCACCATCAATTTTTAATCTGCCTTTTGATTGAAGTTCACATACTTAGAAACTAAGGTCCATCAAATATATTGAATTAGCATTCTAAATCAAAAATTCCCTGCTGGTGTTTAATTCACTCAATGAAAATTCAACCATGATCTCAGAAAATACTCAATAAGAAGAACATCCCAGCTACTTTTTCTAAACCCAGCCCTTTGCAAAACAATCCAAAATTGCACTCACTGAGACTGCTTTCCCTGTTCCCTGAAAGAACTCAGTCACTGACGAAGGTCAAGAAATGGGGTACTGCAAAATGTGACAGGAAGGGATAAAGAATAGGAAGTAGAAGGGCAGACAAACGATGCACTGGTAACACAAATATGGGATGCTTGCACTGACCCAGCTCCCTCCCACTCCAGAAGCAGAACAGCCACATCAGCACAAGCCCTGTATCGGTGCTGACTCAGCAGAGAGGATGGAGGGGGAAGGATGTGCTAGGCTGCCAGGGGAAGAGCCACAACAGCACTTCTGCACAAGTCTTCTGTACAGGATGAAAAGAATGAATTTTCTCTCATTAATGTTGGAGCCCTCCAGTAACTTCTAATGCTGCAGCAGTGGAGATGAAGGGCTGTTAATTAAAACAACCCATCTGAAAATCAGTGGGACTTCTACATTAGCTTGAAGTTCAGCAGGGGATTATGAGTAGTGCAGAGCAGAGAGTGATGAACATGTTTGTCCTCTCTGTACCAGAATCTCACTAGACCTGATGCCACAGGAGCCCAAAGAGGCGACACAGCTTGATTCAGTAGGTAAATCCAGCAGGCCTGTGGCGTTACATAGTTACTTCTTTTCCTTCTATTACTCTTGTGACATTAGCTGAGGACATCTAGCAGAGTTTTATAACGGATGCATACTTCCACTCTGGCTGCAGTGTAAAGCATTGAATACTTGAGACAAGGGGAAAAAAAGCCAACCAAACTTAACCCCCAGAACATATGTGACTTCTCAATAATTTAACTGCAAAATGCTGGGGTACTTCCTCTGAGGTAACCTAAGGGAAATCTGTCTTTGTCAGTAACTCTGAATGTGATCCTTCATGAGCAGCAGTCAGCCCAGAGTGTGAATGTGCTAACTGAGACATGACAAACCCATGCAACACCTCTTGCTGATATTCTGTTATTCTGTGGTTAAGGCTCATGAGGATTTTTGAAAGGAAGTTTATTTTTGCAAGCTGCTGAGTGCTGACTATGATGTGGGGCAGCTTTCACTTAGGCAAATGTCTTAACTTTTGTTAAGGCTCTTAGACAGACAGGCTATTACTGTGACATTTACAAGTAAAGCCATTCAGATACACTTGGCTTGGGCTTTTCAATGAAAGTACATGTTGTAGGTTTTAACGAATAACACAACGGACAAAGGGCACAAAAAGACAAGGCAGCTTTTCATCTCGGCAGACACTACCTCTCCCCTTGTTTTGGAAGTTCTAAAAACATTTCAGAGGTCCTAAACAATGCTCCTCATAGCTTATTGTCACTACCTAAAACATAGGGGCTGGTAGTCAGCATGACAAATCAGTTTTATGTAGTTCAGCAGTCTACCTCTGCCAGTTACATGAAGTGAATGATTCTGAAAAAGTCAGCAACCATCATAACGAAAATATACATTAAGATACAATGTGTCTCACAGCACCGAAAATTAATCCTGTTGCTAAAGAAATAGAAAATGCACAATAAACACACTACCTGAAATTAAAACTGGTTTTGGCCAAGTCTCCAGAGCCTTTAAAGTTATAACAATGATTTCCTATTTATATGGACTGCAAGAATTCTCAGGTGATTCCCTGTGGAGAGTTGTATGAATACTTTTTCCAGAGCTGAGGAAAGGAAAATAGGTAGCTATAATGGAACTGCAGGAGCAGTCAAGCAGGAGATTGATTCAACAGGAGAAATTCAATGTATCCCAAAAGATTTCCTTGGATTTGCTCTCCTGCTGCTTAGGGCACAATTTGTTTTAATGAGAAACTGAGGATTTTGTTGCAGGTGTGTCAAAGCTTGTAGTGATGACTTAAAGGTATAAAGAAAAAGCAACAACTGAAAACATCCCTTAAATAATGCTTTTGGCTGAGGAAATAACAAGGACAAGCTCTTCAAGGTGCAAAAAGGTCAAATATCTCATGTAAATAACATTCCTTAAGAGATACTAATTGGATGCACAGTCATACCCTTTCCTTCATCTCCAAACAGCTTGAAAACTACAGTACACTTCAGCAAGCAAAACAGAGAAAGCTTTATTAAATTATCTGGTAATATTGTACTCGGTCTCACTGTAATCTCTTTTCTCATAAATGTCTGCAGAAAAAATACTCGGTTTTTCAATTGTGAAGAACTGAGCTAACAAGTTATAAAACCCCCCCAAACCAAACCAAACCAAGTGAGGTTTGGGTTTTTTATTTAACAAGGGAACATTTAAACAGGCAGACTACTCTGTTCCTTTGGAGAGTGCCACATGGTAGAAGGCTGGCAGGAAGCATGTACTGCTGCAGCACTACATGAGCCATGTTTAAAAGGTTAAGTGGGACATGCTCAATGTGAATTTCACCCTGCAGAAATGTGAAAATTTGTAGGCACTCATGTCCTTGTCTATGAAAAGGAATAGTCATTATGAATACAGAGCTACTCCACAGCTGTGATGTACCACAGCCTATGCGGGTTTTATAGATAATCACTTTTTATGAAAGCTCCAAAACATTTTGTTGTTTCTCAAGTGAAGCCCGGAGTTTTATTCAGAAAGAGACTGCCACATGGAATCTTCTCAGGCAAAATTCTAAATATTGATGGCATACCCATTTGATTAGGGAATACAGGTAAAATCTGAAATGTTCACATCACAGCAGAACACACTGTTCAGCACTAGTGCGCCCCTCACACTTCTCAACATCACACTTCATACTGAAACATCACACAGTGTACCAACAGAGAAGAAATTGATGCTCTAAAAAATACCTTACCAAGAAGGAACATTCATGTCTGAATGAAATTATATCTGGACATTCAGCACAGGATTACCCAACCAAAAAAAGCAACTATCCAGAACCCAAAGATTTGAGTCTTAAAGCTTTCAGAACACAGACCAAAGCAGACATTACCTGTTGTTTCTCTACTAGATGACCAAAGCTGTGTTAAAGCTCCAGGCTTCAATCAATTTCAAGACATATCACACGAGGTACAGTCTCCTAGACTTCCCTCTTGACAAATGACCATCAGACTCAGAAACTCTCACAGCACACAGAACAGGAACAAGTAGTGACCAGGAGAGAAGAAAAGCAACTGCTTCACCAGTTGGGCCTCTTCTCAAATTAAGGACCAGGAGTTTTTTAATTTCCACTTCGAATTTCATTTTGAAACACTTTTTTTTTCCTAATTATTCTTTCTGTAAATTCTATGTATAGAGTATGCAGAGAATACACACTATTTCCATCAGCTACCTGTCCCCTCAAGTCAGACCTATCTCAGCATAAAACACTGATACCTTCATGTCGATGGAGTCTGAACCAGAAAGTCAGCTTCTGATCAGGGATGGGGCAGCATCTGAACACATGGAACAGTGAGGAGATAATAATCAGTTATTATTATAGTTCCTGTTATCATTCTGTTTAATCTCAGCCTGACTCTGAAAGCAAAGTGTGAATTCTACCTCATTCATTAACCTGGAAAGCAACGGAAGATATACACAAGAAATAAAAACAGTCAGAAGAATCTAGACAAAGCACAGTCTTTGTTTTTAATGAGACATCCAGCTCTCCCTCATCTTCGGAACCAGTTGAACCAATTCCATCTCTTACCTGTATGGTTCCAGAGTCCTGATGCCATAATACAATGCTTCTTCCCAGGATTCAAGGTTAATACAGGCGTCCATGGCACAGTCAAGCATTTTCAGCTGATAGATATTTGTGTCTGGTAGACAACTTATGTTGCTGCTCAAGAGATTCTGGCATCTTGCCAGAACACGCTTCCACTCTGTTATTTGCCTTAGTTAAAGAAATATATTTAATCAAACAAAAATACAAGTTCTACATGCTGTTTAGCAAGGATTAAGAGCTACAAAGCATTACAATAGAAAAGCTGCCACCATTCCAGACTCTGCTACAATTCTTGAAAATATACTTGAGTGCAGAAATGGTAGCTTAGGTAACTATGTTTTGTGGACATATAACAAAACAATTTCTAAAGAAGACAGTATTTTAGCAAAAAATGGTAAAAGAAGGATGACAAATTGCAAGAATATTTTAAAACATAACAAAAATTCAAATAACTTTCATTTAGGTGCTGAAACATTATTTACTTAAGATGCTCCTCCAAGTCCTAGAGCCAAGGGCAAGAGCCCATGAAAATGTGTCTTAATAAAATGTCTCAGCAGCTAAAAAAAGAAATTTTTTTATATATTAAAATAATGACACATTCTTTTAAGCTGCCCAAGGTTTTGTTTAGAATTCTCATGAAATTAGAACCTTTTCTTTAAACTAAATAATTCTCTTTCTCCTTGAAACAGCCATAAAAAACATTGTGGGATTTTTTTTCATGTACAGCTGCACATTTCATGCATGAGAAAGAAAAACATCATAGTTTTGATGTCTGAATGTAGTTCAGAACTAATGAACTTGGCAGTAAAGATTTTCATCTCCAATGCTACAAGAAAATTTTTCGTGAGTTCAGAATAGAGGAAAAGTAACCTGGAGCTTACATTCACTTTATTCGAATATCCCTTACACAAATCACTTATTTTCATTACATTCTATACTGACTTGCCTTCTCTGTGGACCAGATTCTTCTCTCTCTGACTACACCTAAACTGAATACTTTAAAAACTTTCAGTTTTTGAACGAGTACTGCCATCTGTGACTGTACTCATGGGATTCCCAGAATGCAAGTAGTCTGATCACCAAAAAGACAACACACACATCAGTAAGAACAGGAGAAATACAGTAAAAATTAGATTTATAGTAAGAGAAGCAATAATATTGATTGCATCATAGCCCTTTCTGTACAATCAGCTCAAGGAAGCCCAGCAGTTGTCTTCAAGACATTAGTGAAAGTACTATTCACACTAATCCAGCATTGAATTTAAAGTGTACAATGCAAACCTGTGATGAAGTAATTAGGTCCTTCTAGAACATGGGAATATTTACATACTTAAATTTAAGAATGTGACAACTACGTGGCTGGGTCAGGATTTATAGCATGGTTGTTACAAGGCTAAACTAATTATTTGTGAATTGCTCTCATGCCCTTGGATTGAAATAACCTTATAAGGGAAGGAATGTGTTATTATAAAATTGCACCTTAACCTTTATATCTCTGGCAAACATCCATGTATTCTTTACAACTGATTAAGGACAGACAAACAGAAGAATGAGGAATATTATTTTTACTTGATACAATTTTTGTAGAAAGTACAAAGCACTGACATTCTTGAAAGATTACTATTTTAGCTGATGCATAGTCTGCCTGTTCTTCCTTCTCATTGTTCTGCTTTGTTCACTCACTAGCATCTAATAGCAGATGTGCCATATAACAAAACCTGTTGGGACCAGATTAGTAGGTATGTAAACCACAAACTAGAAAACCTCTACCAGCTGCAACAGGACAAACAGAAGTTGCCTGTCCTGTATCTGGCCAAGACTAGAGGAAGACTGCCTCAAGCAGACTGCCTCTAACTCTAGGTTTAGAATTACAACACTGTAGCAGTTATAATCAGTAGGTAAGATTGTGAGAATCACTAACTTTCTTGACTGTAGAAACTGTTGGATTGATTTGCTAAAAAAAAAAAGACATTTGCAGAAACTAATAACTATTTGCCTCACTCAGCCAGGAAGGTTTTCTACTCATTATTAGCAAGTGAACAAAAGTCAAGTTTTCTCTTCAGGTATTGCACTTGCCACTGCATGTCAATTAGCACTGGTATTGTGGTTCAATGGAAAGAAAGATGACACATTTCACATAGCCCACGATTGAGAACAGAAGCTGAATAGACAATGAAGACAGATTTTTTTTCAACCAGTCCCGGTACCTTTTACTGCAATGCATTTCATTAATTTTTAAGTATCAGTTTTACCAGTAATCCTAATAAAACACACTAATAAATTTCATCAGGCACAATTTCTCCTGCAATTAAATATAGGAACATTAAATAAGACAAATATTCCGACTCCATAGTTTTGGTATAAAAAATATTGTAGCTTCTGGTTGCACATATATCTATAATTTAACTTGCAGGTTAAAACATAGACCCTGAAGTATAACTGAATGCCTGAAGATCTATTTCAGTATTGTTGATCTCAATCCAGTGAAACTTAAGACAGACTAGAAACTATATGAAAATTAAACTAAGATTAGATGAGTGTTTCCCCTTTCCTAATGAATGAATCTCTCTGGATTAGAAAGAAACAAACTCAGTTGAGTAGGAAGGGGGTTTTATTACAACAAAAATTGTGATCACTTATTATCAGCCTGCAATATCACTATGCAAACCTGTTTTTCACGCTGCCAAAAAGGAGTACTGAAAGATTAAAGTCTCTCTAGCTTGAGAGAAAGCCCATCTTGGTCGGACATCTTGCCACAATAAGCCAAATTCACAGTCAGAGAAATTCCACTGAATAGTCTGAGATAAGAGCGACGTCAATAAACACATGGTATTCCACTAAAAATCTCCAACACTCTGCTGCCCATCTTTTCTCGGTTGTTCCCTTTCACTTATTTCTTTAATTGGATTGAGTATCTACATGACAGACATTAGGCTCCAGTTCTGTTTATTAGTGCAAGATCATCTCATTCAATTTGCTTAATTATCAATTATTATTATATATTATTATAACTTATTATAATGATTTTATAATGTCTGCTGTGAACCTCACTGTGATTATTTTTGTTATTGTCATTGCTGT
>WEIV01020469.1:1312-8812 GCA_013390005.1 Calyptomena viridis
GACTGCAGTAGAGACATAATCCAGGTCTACAGCTTCAACAGTAGATTGGAATCAGACTAGATTAGAAATATAGTCCTTATAGAGCTTTTATGAACAGTCTCCATTCCTTTTCCCCAAAGTGCCAGATTAAAGTACTTGAGTGTATGATTAACTGTAAGTATGCAAGCAGTCCACTAATTTCAAATCAGACTACTCAGTTTCAAAAAGTTAACCACACATCTAAGTGTTTTGGTAAGTCCAGAAATAAATAAATTAAGAGAAGCTATTTTCAGAAGTATTTGTAACCTTTTAAGTATTTCCTTTTAACTTTTGTGCTAACCTAGTGCTCATAAGTAAAATTCAGCCACAGCACCTTCTCCCTCCTCACCATTTAAAAGAGAAACAAATGTGCATACTTCTCTCACAATATTAAACATGGTTACAGGACCCTCCCTTACAAATCAACACTCAGCTTTACTATAAATTAGATGCATTATATACTCTTCCTCACCTGCACTGCCCACAGTATCCTCCTCTTTCATACCTATGGCGCAGCTCATCACTTAGTGGCCCTGTGTCTTTCATAGATCCTCTAACCCCTTCTGAAACTCATAAGTATCCTTTATGCAATCTATTCTGCAGTGCAAGCACACCCATACATGCACAGGCCTGACGTAGAATGGGGTTCATTGATAGAGTTGCATAGATGTTACTAGAATAATTTACTTATTTCTAGCTGCAAACCAGTCTAGCTTAGATTAAACATTCAGGAAAACTGATCTTTATTTTTACTGCATAAAGATATTAGTTACAATAGTATTCAGATAGACATCAAGAAAAATGAAATGAACATGCTTTGACAATAGCCAAAATACTTTGCAGCTCTGCACCTGTAAAACAATGTTCTGTAGGCAGAACTCAGTAACGTAACTCATTAATGCCATAATCTGTCTGCCATTTTAGAATAAACAGCTATTTCCTAAAATTATGAAATCTCATATCTAGTTTCAATGAGATTTAGTAACACCAATGAACAGTTAAGTAAAAACTTTTGTTCCACTGAGGCCCCACACTCCAACATAAATCCCTATGCACAAAGCCCAAATACCCTGAGAAGAGAGTAATGGGAGAGAATCTCCCAGTTTCTGTTCCTGCCTCTGAGTCACAGCAAGGCCTCAGGCCAATAAGCTCAACTCCCTCAAGCTCTTCCTTGGCTTCATTTTGAAGGAATTCAACAAGAATTAGTTACATATAGCTCATAAACAGCATTGCAAGATTAGAGAGTTTATGGTAATCACAGGAACCACCTTGGAAATAAAAGGGCAGGAGGGGGAGTGGAAGCAAATGTGATTTAAGAAATGACAGCTATAATATTAACTGAGCACCCAGATCTCTAGCTGAAATAATCATCAAGCTAAGCAATACACCCGCAGCTTCCAAGATACACACTCAGCTATTCTTGCATTTGTTTTCCCAATCCAGGCAAATTACACTTCTGCTAACAGATATGAATCCAAATCACAAAGTTTGATTTCAGATTCAGACTTCCTCAAAACTCGGGAGGTTTGGAACAATTTTTATGTTATTTCTTCTCATTTGTAATGTGAGAGCTAAACAACTCCCTGGAACTTTTTGAGAAGTCTTTTTCTTATGTTCTGACATTAGAGTTACATCCTCAGCCACGCAGCCACAGTGAAACAAGTTCTTGTCTATTCATCTAGTTGTTGAAAACATTCAAATGGATGCAGCGAAACAGCCTCACAGCTCCTCATGACTTTTCAGTGAAAATCCAAAGTGTTTGGGTTCATAAAATGCCAAAAATGCAACCTATCTTTCTAGCAGGTTAAGTATTCCATTCTCCTTATTCACTACCAGAACCTTTCCCTGAAAATGTCTAAGGTGAGCTCACATCAAATGCAGTAAAAGGGCACTGAAAGAATAGTCATTTAGCACCTGGGATGTGTTCATCTTCAGTCACTGTAGTTAATATTTTCTATAGTTTATATTTAGCTGACAATATTGCTGTCACTTTATTTAAACAGCTTGAGACCGTTCTTTGGACTGGAGCTCATATGCCCTGGAATGCTTTGACTCATGAATTGTTTCTCCTGATAATGTTACATCACGTAACCACCTCTGTTTAATTGGTTGGTATTAGCTTCTCAGTGATGGCTGCCTTTAAAGTCCTATGACTAGGCCATGTGTCTCTGGATATCCAATTTCTTACTGTTGGAAAAAGAAAAAGAAAAAAGGCAGTACTGACTTCCAGCTATCTTGACCAATAATTATGGGAACAGGAGTTAGCGTGCCAAGAATTTATCTATCAGCAACTTATTAGGATTTGGTTTTTTAGTCAGCAAGTAAGAGAATATACAATATAAATAAAAGCAATCATTAACAGTAAAATTTAAAAACCATGGTTTCTATAAATAAGCATTAATCCACATCTTTTTATGGATTAGAATGACTTACTTGTTTATGTGGATGGTTATATAAATGGTTTTGATAAAGGATGCCTAAAAATACTAAGAAGAATTTATTTTAGCATGTTTAGACTTCGAGTTGAGACTTTACACAAAAGACAAGAATACGTTTCTTTTTTTCCCTTGTGAAGCCAGTTAAGAAGTTATTCTAAAAACTAAAAATCTTCCTGACCACACTTAAATCTGATGGGCATAAGTTCCTGAAAGGCTCATTAAATCCTTTCAATACTGCATGCTCCAACGGTAAGAGGTAGTATTCTTACTTTTTTTCCCACCTATGGTTAATTTTCAGGAGTTCCTTAAGATTCCATGTAATGAGTCAAATAATTAATTTTCAATTCTTCAGGTGTGAAAGGTCACATGCCATTTCTCTGTACCACCTAATTCAGAACAGAAATATTAATATAGTCCTCTCTTTTCCAGTTCTCCTCCCTCCTTTCTGTGTTCTTGGTTCTCATTTCTAAGCCAAAGCGCCTCTAGACAGTGAAATGAAGTATCAGTTTCAAGTTCACCTGTAGCCAGTTGCACTAAACCACCTAATTAGTACCTGTAGCGTAAAACAATGGCTCTAAACTCAGTTACAGATTGTCTTTTTAATAAAAACCTTATGCCACAAGCCTAAAAACATTTCTAGCAGGGAAAATATTTCTGATTCAGTAGAGGTTATGTAATCATCAAAGCACTTAAATATAGGTGCCAAACCACATTGCCAGGAGCTCTTAGTATTGTGAGGTACTGTTACCTGACAGCTCAGTGAATATAAAATTGCTTGTTTCTCCAACTGAAGACAATCAAATTGTCACCTTCCATTGTAATAATGCACAACTCAGGATCAGTAAAGTGCCAACACAATTACCGGGAAGAAAACAAAACATAATAAAAATATCAAATCTAAATTTCTCTAAAAGGTAAACATTTCCATCTGGCTATCCACACACGAAAAAAAAGGGATAAAGGATTTTATTTTTACTATCAAATATCCTAGTGTTATTTAGCAATAAGATTTATTTGCCTTTCATTAGGTAAAAAAAGAAAACAGCTAAAGGAGGTGATTTATGAAATAGTAAAAATAAACACAGGTCAGAACTATGCTGGGATTTTACTCGTGCACATTTCAAGTACCGCAAGGGTCATCAGAGCAGCTAGAGAAAAGCATATGTATGTATCTGTATTGTTGTTATTATAAAGTCATATATGTAAGGAATCATAAAAATTAATTCTAACTGGCACATGGCGTACTTTGGCACGAACAACACATGACGCGCCACTTTTATTTGTTTATTTAAATGACTTCACTCTAAGAACTGAAAATGAAGTTTTAACTGCAGTGCACCTCAGAACTGGGACTTTCAGGATATTAAAAGCCTGACGAAAACCTTTGAAGGGAGTAATCTGAATACATGAGAAATAGCATTTTCACCATATATTTCTTGAGGTTATTCAGCAAGTGGCCTACATATCAGGAGTGAAATTCGCATTTTGGTGATGCAGAGATCTAATAGCCAGAAATTGTGTTTTATATCTACAGTAGCTCTGGGCATCCTATAAACTGCAGAAGCGCGTCCCAGGCAGGATATATACGTGGAAAAATATTTTCATTTGGTTCATACACATGAAGCTAAACTTGAATCCTTCTTGAAACACTTGCACTGTCGAGTAATATCATGGTTGCCTTTTCTGTATCAATATTCCATTCACTACTAACACATACACAAATTTCTTGTAATTTTATTGATTTAAATGCACATCACCTTCACATACTCTAAAGTTTCACCAGCAATGGACAAATTATAAAAGAAGAAAGATCAAAATACGCAAAGAGGAGAATCGGTCCTTGACATCAGCTTTTCTCTGAAGGAATATTCAAGAACAGCAGTAATGGACAAGGAGCTTTTTTCCACCCTGCACAACTACATCAGAGCCAGAAGTAATCCTAACCCTTGCGGATAAAGCTGGCACAAGGACTACTTAAATAGTTCTTGGCCTTGCAAAAGAGGTTAAGGAAAAGAAGCAGCTCCAAATAACTGAGAAGTTCTGTGCCTTCTCTCAAGTGTTACCTTCCCAGGGGCTCAGGTGCAACACAGAAATGCTGAGCTTTCCAACTGCAACCTGCTCACAGCTTTTGACCACTTATGCACTACACTGTGTCATACAACACAGCACCAGTGGGAATAGAGGAAGAAAGGAAGATAGCAAAACCCCAAAACAATTTTAAAGCCATAAACATTTTGTTCAGATAAAACAAAACTAGACAAAATGCCCATTTTTCTGCAACTCTAGGAAGTTCTGACTTTTGTTATGGGTCCTTACAAACAGGCTTTTAAAAGGCAGCATTGTAATCAATATTTCTTTGTTTTGAACAAAGGTTTACACAATATGATCATTACATATGTGCACAATGGGAACCCTAAAATATGTCTGCAGACCCCTGCAGGAGCCACCTCATTCACCAGTTGGAGACTCCACCAGCTACTATTGGGAGAAAGGAGAGGGTAGTCTGAAGCAGCATACTGTTGGGGAAAAGATTACATGCCTAGCTAAAACGACCCAGGACATATTTGACAAATACCCTTATTTGACTGGCAATGTGTCCAAGAACAAGTGTGGTAACGTCTCTCTTTCTCCCCCAAAACCCTCCACTGCTTGGGCTGTGCAACAGGATAGGGCCCTTTTCTTTTTATGTTAATTACCTTCAATATAAAAATACGAAGACAAAAGATAAATAATTGCAACAGCCTAAAAATTCAAATAAATTATGACAAAACATTATGTCTTCTATTAATTAAGGTAATCAGTTGCCATCAAAAAGTGCAAACAATTTAAAGTTCAATTTATTGAGACTTTGAACCTCCTATCCTTTCACAAGCTCCACAGATGAAATATCTACCAATTTTAACTGCCTTTAAAAAAAAACCTGAAATAACTAAAACAATGTTATTCAAAGTCTTAGTATGTCAACAATAGCAAGTATTTTAACTATTATGTAGTAAAATTTAAAAAAAAAAAATTGCTTAATATTAGCCAGTTTTCCAAAGCAAGTTCTGTATTTTTAAAGGAATTCACTAAGGTATCTGTACTAGGCACTAAAAAGAATCAGAGAACATTAAAAAGCAATCATCACAGGTAAAAGTAACACCACTTCATCATTCAGCTTGGAGAGATCAAGCAGCAGCAGTCCCTGAATAGAGCAGTCTGAAACTGCATCAATTGCAAAGGAAACTACAAACTCTCCCTGTCTTTTGGTTTCAGTTCTGCAAAGTACCACAAAACTGTTAGAAGAAATAATTTGCAATAACTGAGGACACTCAATAATCCTGTTTTCATGGAAGGTTATGGCAAGCAGCATCTGCTCTCTAACAAGGACAAGGAAATATGCATAACCAAATCAATCAGAAGTGTAAAGGTGAAGAGTGCCCAGGCTCTGAATTGCTCCACATTTCCAAGTGCTCAAAGTTCGGTGTTAGTATTTTTAAATGTTTCAAAGAACATAATGAAGAACTATCAAAGTACAAAAGAAAAGATAAGCCACCACATGAACCCACGTGAAGTTGTTTCCAAATAATTAGAAAGTAAAAAAGCCAAATGTCTAAAACGCAAACTTAAAATATTATCAGTGATTTTAAACATTTTTACCATTACCATATAAATTCAGTTAGATCACTTACAAGTGATTTTAGCTAAAATACTGAGATTTCCTTTTTAATTTGTGATGTAGTGTGTTTACTCTTGAAATACACAGCACCTTATTGTAGTTTTTCATCTCTGACCTATTTTTTTCTATATATTAAGGATGAAACATATGATCTGCATTTTTAAAGAAGTCTTGTCTTCTCAAACAGTGTCAATTTTTGCTCAGGGCTATATTTTCTACCAGTTTCTCACTTATGTTTATTGGTAATAATTTATAATAAACAAGAAAACAGTACATAATATGTGCAGCCTATTACTTCTAAAACCAGATTTGAAAAGTTTAATTTCCTCATAGACATTTGTTGAGAGCTCAGTTAACAATTTCAAAAACATTGCCATACAGAACATCATACATACATACCTACCACACACACAGCTTTACAGACATGTTTAGCTGGTACAGCTATCATCATCACCATGAACCCAAAATGAGACAGTTCATTGCCTGTGGTTCTAAACTAAGTATGAAGAGAATTGAAATGTATCTTTTAATCTAGGAATTACGACACAGACACAGAATCATCACAGACTTTTGAGAATGGGTCAGATCCTCAGACATCAGAGCAGCTGTAGTGAGGTTAACTGCATCCTATTTATTCATCTATAGATATATATCCTTAGCAACTTTTGTTGGCATTGAAAATTAACATTGAATCCTTCTGCAGTATGAAATTTCTGTGTTTTCCATGAAAAACTGACTACCATTACAATACTAGCAGGAACCATATGACACGATAATATTCCTTCAAACACCCATTGCAGAGAAATGCAAAAAATAATAAGGTAGATTAGGAATCATAGCAGACTGTATCCATTGCTCTCTGTACTTTCAAGTGTATTCCTCTTGAACTGGTTCAAGATAACAAGATCTCTTCACTTACAGACACAAGCACTTTCAAAAAAACCAAAAATTACTTCTGCAACTGAAGTAAGTGCTGATAGCAGAGTATAAATTGGGGAACAAACACAGACTACTAAAACAAAAACATCTGAACGTGAATTCTTATGTTGCTGCTCGTCAAAGCACTGCAGCCCAGCAGCTACTTTGGAGCAAGGTCATAAAAGAGACAGGGGTCATCCAAATATGTAAGACCCCCAGCACAGCAGGCGCAAACTCTGCACTAATTATACGAGGTTACTCCAGTTCCCAGCACACAACCACTCTGGCAGCTTCCCCATGGCATTAGCACTACGCAGAACAGGGCTGAGGTGACAGGACCAGGGCAGGTGCCCATCAGCCCATCAGGAGGTGCCCACATCTGAGCAGACAAAAATAAAGTGTGAAAAGGGAGAAAGTAAAGACACTCTCACATTTTGTCTGCTGAATCATTTTTGGTCATTGAGGTTT
>WEIV01020507.1:8324-26424 GCA_013390005.1 Calyptomena viridis
AGCGTGGGCTGGGGGACGGGCGCCCCCGGAAAAACGAGTAGAGGAGCTCGGGCCCGGCATGCGCGGCAGCTCAAAACCGTGCGCGGGCCCGGGTCGGGGCGAGCGCAGGACCGGGCCGGGCTGCGAACAGCAGCAGCGAGCGGCAGCGGCAGTTTCCATGGCAACCGCTGTATTCCATTGGCTCTGTTCCCTAACCCACCTCTGACCCTATAAAACCCCGAGCCGGGAGGAAGTGATTGGACTGATTTCCTGGACCTCTTGGGTTTTGCATCTCCTAGGCTCTCTGAGCCACAGAAGAGAATAAACTCGAACTGTGCCTGGAAAGCAGTCTCGCTTGCTGCCTCTTTGCCCTGTGGAGCGACCCTGTCCTGGGGTAGCCAGTAGAACACAGCCTGGACCTGGAATTAGGACAGGGACAGCTTCAGAAAACCAATACACAGGATGGTGTTCTGAGCTCAGTAATGAGAAGAGAAAGAAAAGATAGAAGAAGAGAGAGACTCTGTGTAAGAAAAGGAAAACATTTTGTCACTTTTCTGCCTGCTGCCTTGCTGTGCAAGCACTGGTTTTTCTGCATTGTGGTAGCACCAAAAAAGCCGCACATAGCTGACCACAGCTCCAGCTTTTTGCTACTAATTTTCCCGTATATGCAGTAACCAGCAAAATTGAATGAGTTATTGGTAGAAAAATTTGAGCCATCCAAATGAATGAACTCAATTCAACCAAATGTTTCACTAAAGTGAAAAGTAAGGAAGAACAAGGACTGGATATTGTAAAAAAAAAAAGATACTATTGGAGATAGAGTGGCTTGTGAACTCTCAGAAATTTCCTGGCAGGGAAGATGGTTTGATACAACAGAAATTACAGAAATTTTAAAATGTGAATGTAGGTAGTGGAAATGGAGTATCAGTCTCAATGGAGGCATGGGAAGAGGTTTTAGCTCAAAATTTGACACCAGTCTGCAGCCATTTGCCACCCCTCTTGATATTACTGTTGTGTCCTGGAGGTCTTATTTCATCTCTTCTCATTTTGCTCTGGCTGAGGTTTCCCCAGCTAGTTTAGCTTTTGTGGTACTTGGCTATTTACAGTGCATGGATGAAAAAGACTAGAAACTGTGTGGAAACACCATACACAATGTATGAGGGGCACAGCAATTAGCAGGCCATATTAAGGGATTTCTTTGTATAGAAATACACAAGTGTCAGCTAAATCCACAGTCTGACTCAGGGAAATTTGTTGCATGCTGAACACCAGTACAAAATGCCTACAAATCCTATCTAAAAAATGAAAATGTTTCTTTTACTTTTGGCAATTGTCCAGTAGATAGCCATTTATTGTATATATTTTAGCTTTTTCTGAGTGCTTGTTGAGAAATTAATTTTTGCTTAATTGCAAGCTTTTAACACAAATAATGCTCCTCAGCCAGCACAATTTTAATTTTATTTTTCCTTTGTGGAGCACTCACTACTTCTTACACTTTGAACATTTGATCTTCTTCCCTCAGTTTCCTCTAATTACTACACCAGCTAGAATAAACCAATTTATTTTGTTGCAAGCTCTGTGTGATTATCTTCCATGGGCATGCTTGTGAACACAGCCAAGCTATGTAAAGGCTGATAAATGAGCTATTTATTTGATAAAGTAATAATCCAGATTTATCAAGGGCCTGTGCATGGGCTGCATTACAGATGTATTAATCAGAAAGCTTGAGCTGAACTTCCTCAAGGTGATAGATCCCTAGACCCTTCCTGAAAGCCTGTTTTCTTCTGTGCTAGGCATAATACTTTTATAATTGTAATCTCTTGTGGTCAACTTTTAAGCCACCTTGAAAAGACCTTATATTTATCTCAGATAATATTTTTAGGCATCATTCAGGTACTCTAGGCTTTTTCCAGCTGACTGTTTTTCTCTATGTGGATGAAACTTCCTGCGTGCCCTTGTCAGAACCCTCATAACCTGCCATTTTAAAAAGGTGTGAGAAATTGACATAGAATTCTAAAGCATGAACCTTGCTTTGGAAGATCAGGGTTTTGTTCATACTCATGTAATCAAAACCCTTCCCAAACACTCAGAATTTTTAGACGATAGCTATGAGTGTCTCCTTAGCTAGGATACTAGATTTTTTCACCCTTCTCCTCAAATGGGATATGCAATCCTGTGTATCTCACCCACCATTGTAGATTCTGCTTTGCCATCTGAGCCGTCAGGTGATGAAGGAACTCCAAGAAGGACCTAAAAGGAACTTGGCATCTTACCTGCCTCTCTGGACATCAGGTTTCTCTTCTTTAATTTTGTGAATCTGGATAATCTTTGAAGTAGAATAACCTTCTCTGTTTTGTTGGATTTGGGTTTTTTTTCCTATGTAAATATCAATAAATAAACAGATAGCTGAATATATGCTCTGATTCAAGTGTTGATCTTAATTTTGCCAGCTCTTGTCCTACATGGTTATCTTTCTTAAATTAAGTAAGATGGACCTGTAAATACATTATTTGCTGAATGCCTTGCAGCATATCTAGGGAAAAACCAAGTAGTATATATTAGAAAAACTTTTCGTTTAAAACTTGTATTTCACATGATCTTCGGACTAGTATGTGATTGATATGAGACCATCATCATATTTTTTAAACAGAGAATAGTGTATTTATTTAGTTCTCTGCCTATAGTACCTACAAATTTTGTCTTTGTAAAAGGCAGTCTGACTTTTCATTCAAGTACTTTCAAGTACCAACAGCGAATATGGAAATACGAGTTGATGTTGCAGTGAGAAAGCAGTATTAAATTCTCACTGTTTTTATGGGCTGTGTATCATGCTGGCTCATTCTGCTGCATAAATTGAAGAGTTGAAGAGAGAGATTTCTTTCTGAAAAAACTCAGATTTTACTACTTATGTACAGAGCTCTGTAATGTGACACAATGCTTATTTAACCTCTCCAATACACTGCATCTAAAGGAAGACTACTTGCAGATGGATTTATTAGGTGAAATACTGAAGTAAGGGGACTTCTTTTCCAGTAAGTATCTTATGGCTTGTATTTCACAAAGTGACATAATATTTGTAAATCCAGGTGTGTGTTTGTCTGTCGTCAGATAGAGATACTAAAATTTGACCAAGAATAAAAGTTAACTTTAAAACATTCTAACCTGGATACAAAAGTATAATTGCTACTGAAATGCTATACATAATCATACTGCATCATTGCCTATCATAAAATTCCAAAAGAACTACTTTTAGGGAATGTATAGAACTGAGTATAAGTGAATAGTCATCACGACTATTTCCAAACTAAAACCTGTTGCATAAATCTGGATTATGAGGTACGTCAGTCTAAAACTGTAATCTCAAACAGTCACTTTGTAAGGCTGGGTTTCTGCTTTTACCTGCGCGAACTGATGCCCTTGTTTAAGTTCTACCTAAGCTCCAGTGAAATCAGAAGAAACAGTTGTTCAATTCTCTATAGTCCTCACCCTGTAGGTACCTGTCTTATACTGGAGTTTCTTTAGTTTTTAGTGTGTAGATTTTTATCTGGTTAGTAAAAGCATTTTACATCTTAATCTGGAATTTGCAGCCAGACAAACTGAAGCATAAGAAGACAAACTGTTGTTCAAGTCACTCAGCAAAACAGTGGCAGAACATGATTTATGACACTTATTGTTGTCTACCATGTTCCTCTAGTAGTAAGAATATCTCTGTCCTTCACACACAAATCAGATGCAATAATTTGGCTGTTCCCATTATGTAGCTGTATAGCAGAATGCATTTCTGAGCTTAGGTGTGGCAAGTGTATTTCTGAAACTGCAAATTGTACTTAATGAAAGCTTTATAAAAGCTCTGCATGGAACTTGTTGAAAGGCAGTATTTTTAATAGTCTGTATGGGTGTATTTGAAGGGCAAGGTCTATCTTTGAACCAAGTCACAAAATGATTGGATAGAAAACTAGTGAGTTTTCTATTGGGATCAGTGTTATTTAATATCTGAGTTCATGATACAGTTGAAGAGACTGAGGGTACCAAGCTAAGTGTGCAGAAGGCACACCTGAAGGATGGGGCTATCCTCAGGGATGTTGGCAGGGACCTGGACAAGATCCAGAAGTGGGAGATTCCATGGGAATCTCATGAGGTTTAACAAGACCAAGTGCTGGTGCTGCCCCTGGGTCGGGACAACCCACAGGATCAATTCAGGCTGGGGATGAGCATATAGAGCAGCCCTAGTAGCACGGGGGGGTGCTGGTGGGTGAGAGACTGGACATGAGCCATCAACGTGGTCTGGCAGCCCAGGAAGCCAAACATGTCCTTTGGCTTGTGCAGCTGCAGCAACATATCTGTGCACTGAGGCTGGGAACACATCCACCAAGATACACCAGACTGATTTTCTGCTTTCCTCAAATATTCTTTTAAATCTTGCTGCTTTTGCTCTGAAGGTCTAAAATCTCATGATAGAATAAACACAAATGGCAGAAATGGCTGCAAAACATTGTTTTCAAATTGAACATGCAGTTAATGTTACCGGAAACCCAAGTATTGGATAACAATTTATATTGCTTAGCTGATGAATTAAGAGGTTGAATACAGAAGAGCATTATTAATTTATCCTCTGATATATATGAAAAGTCTCTTCTTCCTGGTATTCAGCATTGTCCTTCAAACAACCTGACATGTAATCACAGAGAATTGTCAGTGACTGCACCTTAATCTTTCAATTATTTTAACTGTGATAAGCTTCTTCCTTGTAAAGTTCTGGAAGTACTTAATATTATACTATTTAACCAACTGCACTTAAATCACAAAATGGTTCTCTTTAACCTCAATAATCAAAGATGTTCAAAGTTAAACTTGAGAATTAAGAGGATGAAAGAACATGAAAAGGTCATTTATGAAAGACAAAAAAAATGTGCTTGCATTTTCTTTTTTTTTCTGAACTGCTTTATTTCATTTTGTTTTAAATTAGGCAGCTACCAAAATTGCAAATCCAGGCACCTGAAATACACTGAAAAATATTTGCGCGTATATTTAAATAAATAACATCTCTAAAATGTAACTGCAAAATAGGTTTTAAGACACACACTGCTCCTAGTTCTCATCAGGCAGTGTTTCTGTTGTCTGAATGATATTTTTTTGATAGGCAATCTAGGAACAGGCTACAAGCATGGCTTCAGAACTAGGAACTTCCAGCAATCCCAAATCCCATCATTCTCCTGAGACAGTGGAATAGCTATAGTCGTAAAGCTGCTTTGATATGTTCACTCTGGAATTCTTAATAGACCCAGTTGGTTTTGTGAAGAAAAAAACTTAGTACTTTGTGAAAGAATTCAAGCCTTTCAGCAGCAATGAAAAAAAAATGTGTCAGATCACCTTTGGACAATCCTGCCCATCATTTTGGGGCACATGGGACTGTGTGTGCCTGTTGTAGTGTTCTATTTATCTGTTCCTATGTTTATATGTTTTAATATGTAGTTCTGTATCCCCAGTTTAACTCTATCCTCACTCCCCCATTCTCCCCACATATGGACTCAAACCACTCCTATCCCTCCCTAAACCACTCCCACCTCCCCTTCCCATTGGCCATTCCCCAATTCCCTCCCCGAATCCTGGACCCCTATATAAACCCATGCAAACAGGAAGTCGGGGTCAGACCCTGTCCTGGACCCTCCTGGGTTTGACCTCCTCTGGAGCCTCATGGCAACAGAGGATCAATAAACCATGTATGTTCACCACGAGGGTCTCCATGCAATCCTTTACCCTTCGATGATGCTTTCCTGGATGGACTGAGCTAGCGAAAGACTAAGAACCAACCCAGGCATTGCATCATGTGCCCAATCCCGCAGTCTAGAGAAATTCCCACCAAGCAATGATCCAAGTCCCAGTTGTACAGGAAGAAGCGAATGAGAAGCCACAATTACTGCTATAACTTTGTCCCGTGCTCAAAACCTCACGCGGGATCTGGAGCCTTGATAGTTCTGAAAGTAGGAAGGAAGAAAGGCCAAAGTGCTGAGCTGGTCACAGCCTGTAACAGCTGAAAATTAATAAAAGCTGTCAAAGATCCACAGAGAAAGAAGCACTGATATGATGACATGAAGAAACCTTAAGAAAGACAGCAGAGAGGAGAAGATCACAATTCATCAAGGTGGAGATTTGGCCCATACCAGGGTGCAGTAGAAGTCAATCTTTATCTCTCTGAGAGCCTCGACAGCAGAGATTTAGTGCGAAACTGCACAGAGGGTGTTGTTGGGTTTACCCAACAAGTTAACCACAGCGCATCACTACGTTTCCTAAATATAAACAACTGTTCAATGCTTGTGATCACCCTTCAAGCCACTGATCCTAATAGAAGATAGCCATATAAAAAAGACACATGTATTTGAAGTATAAGAAGTGAACATTAATTCTTTTTTTATTATTCGTTTTTTTAGGTATCCATTAGCTATAATTTGCATTTCCAATCTTTAAAATGTTCATTGTCAAGATCTTACCATTGTAATGATCTTGGCTATACACTTACCTCTTTTTTTGTGAAAATTATTCTTTTTTTATTTTATTTTTTTCTTTCACCTAGAAAAAACTTTGAGAGCTTTTCTAAGATCTAGTTGTAAGGAAAGGAGTTTCCTATATATGTTTTTTGATAAATGTTGAGTCTTGATGACCAGTAAAAAAATTGAATATATGTTTAACCTGAAGAACAAACGACCTACCTGAAGCCAAAGGGAAGATAATATCTTACTTAATTGTTTTTCTGGACTGAAAGCAGCATTCTAAGGACATTTCTCAAGTAAAACACTCTGCACTTTGGCAGTTAGAACTTTCAGAGTGCCAATACAGAAAACTTAGCTGCTGTAGAAAATCTGAGTTAGCCTCATATAGTTGATATCAGAATAGGACACAATCAATTTCTTCTCTAATTTGCTTGGGAAAAAGAAAGGAAAGGGAAGTGGAAAGGGAAATGGAAAGGGAAAGGGAAGGAAAGGTTTGGGAAGGGAAGGGAAGGTTTGGGAAGGGAAGGTTTGGGAAGGGAAGGGAAGGGAAGGGAAGGTTTGGGAAGGGAAGGGGAGGGGAGGGGAGGGGAGGGAAGATGTGCAGATTGGGAAAATATCAGAGTTTGATCAGAGTTTATATAAAAAGATTAAATATATTAAAGCTTTTTTGTGTGGAAAAGAAAACTGACGTGGAGTGGAGTAGAGGTAAGTGAAGTAATGAATGGCACAGGGAAGTTCAGTGAGTTAGAATAATTTTCCATTTCTCATATTATTACAGCTGGGGATGTCAAAGAAATGAGGAGGCAGATGGTTTAAAACAGAAAAAGAAGTTTGCAAATTGCATGATTTAACTGGAAAGTTCATTGTCACAAGATGTTGTGGATCTCAATAATATTAATATATTCAGAAATCCATTAGACAAATTAATAGGGAAAATATCTATTAGAAGGTATAAAAAGGTGTAATTTGCATGTGCATCTGGGTCCAGAAGTACTTTATCATAAATTATTGGAGGTGGAGAAGAGATATGGAAAAAATACAGCCTATGTTTCTCGACTCCAGTATAACCACACCCAGGATGTTTTATGCTCTATGTATATTTTTAAAACATATCTTATATAATCGCATGATCAGAAATTTTTCTGTTTAATATCGCCTGGAAAAAAAGTCATTGGTTTACAAATATATAATATTTAAAAAAAAAAAGTTTCTTGATAACAAGAAACTGTAACAAATTGTCTAAAAGTATAAGAAAGGAGAACATTTTTGTCTTCCTGTGACTGTTCTGAGTAGATATCTGAGTAGATATTGAATTTAGCTGTGTTATTTTCATTTCATTTGCATAAATTTTTCCCATGAATATTTTTCTCTCGCTGAACAAATGGCAATAGAAAGTTCAGCAGTACTAGAAGTTCACTGAATTATTGGCTAGGACTTCTGAACACCAGGCAGAAAAAGGTGTTTTGCTTAAAATTTTTCATGATTTTTAGCAATTTGAGGTTTAAGTGATCGCAATAAAAAATTTTCATTCAAAACAAATGTTAAATACTTCTACTCTGTGTATCATTTGTAAGAAATTTGTTTCTCTGAAGTGGGTAATTATTAAAGAGTGAAGTAGTTACATTCCAGACCTGTAAGTGGCTGTTGTTGGTTGCCAAGTATGTGTAATAAGTTTTAAAAAGTAGATCTTCTAAGGCACGCTGTTGTCAACACATCTGGAGCAGTGTTTCTGTTGCGTTTAAAGGGGGGTGTGTGGTGGAGCACAGGGTAGAACTCTGTGCAGTTATGAAATGTTTTCTCCCTCTCCCCTCTCCAGCTGTTGAATACAGAGATCCAGAATTTCCTCTACTCTTCTGTGTGGATCACAAATTTTGTAGTTCCTTCAGTTCTCAGTTTTCTTTTCTCTGGATGATCCAAGCTGCTCTTTCCCCACCAGGTGACACAGGAGTCTTTCCTCGCCTGGTCTCCCACTGCTTATCTGTCTATTCAAATTAATCTGTCTCACCAGGAGGGATAGAAATGCAAGGAAATGCCAAGATCCTGTATTCATATCCAAACCTTAAATATAACTCTGAAATTTTAAAAAATGCCACATAACTTGAACATTCACCATGCAACTTAAAATATGATATTATTAATGTTATTATTATGCCTTTTAATTTCATTCAAGAGCTCCTGAAAACCAAAATCTAGTGTGACCTAACTGTAGCCTTTGTGACATAATTGTGGCCTAGTGTGACCTAAGTGTGGCCTAATTGTGGCTCTCCTGGAGGCACCCTACAAGAAGGATGGAGAAAGACTATTTACAAGGGCCTGGAGAGACAGAAAAAGTGGGAACAGCTTCACAGGCAGAGAGTAGGTTTAGATATCAGGAAGAAATTGTTCCCAATGAGAGTGGTGAGGTCTCTTGCCCGGAGAAGCTGTGGCTGCCCCATCCCTGAAAGTGTCCAAGGACAGGGTGGACGGGACTTGGAGCAACCTGGGATACTGGAAGGTCTCCCTGCCCATGGCAGGGGGTGGAGTGACATGACCCTTCTGTGAAGGATGGTCCGAAGACCTGTTGCTTTGCCTCACAACCGTCGTCAAGGATAGGACACAGACTGAGAGACTGGGACCCTAAAAACCCTGAAAACTCAAACACGGGGGTTCTGACCTGGCCTAGCCAAGGTGGATGTTTGCCAGATGCTGTCTGCGAGTGTGTGCCTNTCCAACCTAGGCTGTGAGCCTATGATTCCATTATAATTGTCCTTATATCCTGGCAGAATCAAATTTCCTAAAGGGGTAGTATATTTTCTCAGGCAATAAGGTACTTCATTCATTTTTTGTGAGCTGCATTACCTTCGTGTTGGCATCTTGCTGAAATTCAAGTTGCTGGTTTTCTATATCCTGGGTCCTTCCTGCATACTCCAAGTCTCTGCAGTTGCTATTATAGTCATTATAATCTGCATAGTGTGTTTATACTAAATAGATCCACAAGCAGAGTGTCGTGTACAGTTCCAGTACACTGGCTGCTGAAGAGCCAGAGAAGTTGCCAAGAATGGTCTGATTTTTCACCCTGGGGACTCTACTTACATAACCATGATACATCCATACATGTCCTAGGGAGCTCACTGAATGCATATTCTGATTTTGAGTGAAGAGTGGGTATACTAAGACAATTCAACTGATATTTATGTAGGTAGAGTTGCTCATTATTATGTAGGTAGAGTTGCTCATAATGAGTCAATTCTCTGAGAATACAAAAGAATGTGATGAAAAAAATTTAGTCAAGTTATGTTCTTGCAAATGCTCTTTTCACTGAAAAAAATTGTCCTTTCCTTTTCCTCGATATTTATCCAATATATATAATTATATTAGAATAAAATATTAATGTTCATCTGTTTAAGCTGTTTATTCTCCAAAGACAAAATACCATTGTTTGTTTGCTGCCCCATGAGCCTTTCTGAGTTTAGGTTAATAGAATAGTTATATAACAAATATGAAAACAAGAGAAATGAAATTACCAAAAAGAAAATACATAAAGTATGAAAATTAAGATTGGCAAATCCCTTTTTTAATCTGTATTTTTACCTGAATTGACCTTTTTTTTTGTTCTTATTCAGAGTACTGAGATATTATTTTTAGGTTTGCTTACAAGCTCCTTGTCTTATCTTCCTTTCTGAGCCAAAAGCTGCTTGAGCAGTTTCTTTTAGATACTCTACATGAGAAATTTTTAATGTTCAATGAGAAGTTTACTAATCTGCAGGTGTTTGACATTAAATGTGATTTTGATTTGGCTGACTGATATGGCAATGTGCATCCTTTTGATTACAGAAATCTGTAGTTATGGCAATGTCTTAGGTACATGAATTAGAAATTTAGGGTTTTTTAATTATCTAATTTGAAACTTCAAATTAGAAGTTTATTTCAAATTTAAAATAAAGACAATAGTTCCCTAACTGATCAAGTTAAAGAAATGTGACTTTTCATAGCTGTATGTCCAATGTCCCGTGTCTCAAGGAGTACCATGAGATGTAGCAGAAGTAAAAAAAATGTAGCAGACACACCCAAGCACAGAAATTTCTGTTTGTTCCTGTGGTTTCTTATCATTCTGAACTAACAAGCATGTCAAAAATAACAACCAAGCCCAGAAATAAACACAAGCAAGAGCAACTATTTAGTAGAACAAACAGGTTATTTCATACTAATTAGTTTCTGTGCCAATAAAATAGGCCCAAGAAATGCTAATTGACTAGGAAACATATACCAATAGTAGCTCTTTCCTCATTTCACCTATTCATATTAACACAAAACTTTTAGTCGGTTGATATTTCTGATATTATTTCTTCATGCCAAGTTCATTTCAAAGCTGCACAATATGTTTTATAAAAATTCCAGATAAAAGAACTACATATTCTTGCACTAAATAAACTGTATTGTTTGTTTTAGAAGTCAAACACCTTAAGATGTCAACTTCAGCTGATACATGGAAGATACTTGATGTTTCCATTTATTTGCTCAGAAAACTTCGAACGTTTGGGAAAAGGAGATCAGTGGGATTAAAACCAAAATTGTCCTACAGTTTTTTAAACTGTTTCTCAGGTCCTGTCTACAAAGGGAGACATGGATTTGAGTGAAGATAAATTAAGTGGTTGATGACAGATTCTTTTCAGATGTGTCTTTTCAGTTGCCAAAATTATTTTTACACCTTTCACTCCTCAAACCATTATGTTACACTTATCTGACGAAAATCTCTCCACGGTTTCAATCTGCGAACATCAGACATCAAATGCAAAATGATCAGTTTAATAAGAGACTGGGCTTCAGAATGCCACTGATTTTTTTTCTCATCCTCAAAACAAAAGTAACAGTTTTGTTACAATCAGCAATGAATGCATGTCTTTCTGATATGGTTTATTACTTGTTGATGGCAATTTGAAGGAACACCTTCTGTTCACTTCTGGAGATGAAATTGCTAGTCAAGAAAATTGTGTATATTAACAGAAGTTTTAGTGTAAAAAATAAAAGCATAAAAAGAAAAACAAGAATCAAATTATGGTACATATAAACCACACATTTCAACTATCATTCTTGTTATTAAGCAGTGTCATGACTACACAATCAAATGCAGTGTGTCACAAACATTAATCCTGTTGAGTATGACTGTACTAGAATTAGCTGTGATATTAGGAAAAAGTAATATCCATTGCTACCTTTTTTGGCTTACAGTTTCATCTTTCATCCCTGTTAAGAACAGACTGGCAAAATAATTGACTCAGTAGGCATTTTTTTGGCATTTGTTCTTTATACATGTAGGCATTAATTACAATGGACCAATTTCTACCTATATTATATTCTTTTTTTGTATCAGACCATATATTAAACATAGTCATGTTTCTTTTCCTGAAATTTTCTTTTTTTTTTGTCATAAAGCTTCCAACATAGTGCTAGAATTGTCATAATTTTAATCCAGTTGTGAAATTAAAACTTTAAAAATAGGTACTGAAATACACATAAATATGATTATTCTCAATATAAGGCAAGTGTCTAGAAAATACTGATACAGCTGAAGTGTGTTTTAAGACATTTCATTTGTGATATTACTTCTCACCTTTTCCTCTACCTTTGCATTTCATACTGTACTTGCTTAAATTATCTTGATCACAGTGCTTACATTTTGAAAGTCTTAATGTGCTCACTCTGAGGATAAAAAACCCTGCTTGTAAATTGCTGGGAAATTTTTTATTTCAACCTAAAAGCTAGCACAGGTCTGTGATATTATTTAAGCCAAGTACGATAACAGTTAGAAAATCCATAGAATTAATTTTCTAAACCATCCTGAAATTTATTCAGCACTTATTTATACATTTTATTTACTTCAAACCAGGAGAAGAAGAAAGTTTTCCACCAATAAAAATACAGTATTTCAGAAGTGTATTGGGACTGGTTTTCCACTTCACTGAGATTTGATCACTATCTGCTTTTTTCCTGAAAACAGGTTATAAACACTTCTTATTCAGAAAAGCAGCATTTTACAGTTGTTTCTCAGATGTGGAAATTATTCATAAGGTATGGTGGTGAGGAGAACTCATTTCACATATAGGTTGTCTGTTTTGGGGGGTGAGGGGAGTGGAAACTATTGTATTTTATTACTAGGCCTTACCCAGCAGTAATAACGAACACTTTGAGCAAGAAAAAACCCACAAGAAAGCAAAACGCAAATTGAAAGATGAGGTTCATGGAATAAGGGAGATATGAATCCTGAGATACTTTTGGCTATATCTGAATATATAAGTCTTGGATGAAAAATAACTGCAGGAAATAATTATATTTGAAACAGGTGAAAATTCACTCGTATCGCATTTAAACATTTAGTAACTGGATGTCTTTTATGTTCAGTGGAGACCCATGGCAGGATCTGTGGCTACAGTCTGAAAACCTAGAACCTTAGCAGCCTTTAGTTTTAAGAATTATTTAATCTCCCACTAGGTAGGAATGAAATGCACAAACAGATTTAATGTAGAGAGTACCTAAGAGGTCAGCTTTCAGAAAATTTCGTCCCCTTCATTTCTGTTCTATTGAAGAAACTTAAATTAGACTCAGTGTAGATCATAATTTCTTTTTACTCTCCAAAGAAGAAATTGCTTCACCTGGAGCAATAAAATATTACATTGTTGTTGTGATTTTTCAAAGGAATTGTAGTTAACCAGTCATCCAAATTTACTGAATTTCAGGATAAGTTAAATTTCACTTTTGAGACAGTGCCTGGGTGAATATCTGGAAGTTGGAAAAGGTCAGCCTGCCAAAGTCTTCCATGGCTAATTATAATTGGCATTATCTTTACATACAAGGCTTTCTAAAAAAAAAAAAAAAGGAATCCAAAACCTAATTTTTCCCTTCTATATATCTTGTAAAAGCAATCACAGCAAAGCCAGTGGAGTTTCTAAATGTATGAAAGCAGACAGATGTTTTTATCTACATTCCTAAAGTATTTTATAGTGCTATCAGCCAATTTCATGTATAAGCGATGTCTTGCAATAAGATTATTCAAAGAGCGAACTAGTATTTTTCCATTACACAGGTGTAGATTAGTAACATTTTAGGCACTGACGAATGTGGTTTTTCCCCACATTCTTAATTCATTTAAATGGAGAAGAGCCATTAATGCTAATTTCCCTTTAGGACTATTTAATGTTTGAAAAATTGTGGCTTGGGTTTGAGAGGAAGGCAGAGTGTTAAAAGTTCCAGATCCATTGAAGAAAAACAGAAATTAATTCCTTCTGGCTGATCAAAATAAAATATCTGGGCCAACATAAAAATAATTTTGTAATTTTGATATATTTGTAATTTTAGTGGATATTTAAGTAGAGTTTAGAAAAAGGCAGATAATGCAGAAAAAGTTATAAAAGCTATTCACATCAGACAAATATATTTATGTCTATATACAAGCACTTTGTGCTCACTGAATCCAAGAATCCAGTATATAGAGATTTTTGCAGTCAGTAAAGGACACAGTGATTACTCCAATTATTTTTAGTGTATGACTGACATAATGCCTTTTTTGTGCTGCATATGTTATTGATAGGGACCTGGAAAGCAATAGAATTCATGAAAATTAAACACAATTAGTGAGGAGAGCAGTAGAATATTTTTTACAAAAATGTAACTCTTCAAGTTGCATTTTGGTTAACAGAATTTTCACCAAAGAAAGCTTTGGGATTGCCAGATGGTGAAGTAGTTGAAAGATAAATTAATCATGTTAACTCTGCCTTAAATAAAAGTTCCTGACTAGACAGGTTGATTTCAGAATAAAGCAAAAGTTTTAGAACTTTGATCCTTATGGTTAATTTTGTTCATTCTGCTGTAATTGTCCAATGCAGTTCAGTAACCTTTATAAGACTAATTTTAAGTAGAATTGCCATGGAATTTAACTTTAATAAGTATAAATTTGAGTCAACTGAAGCACAGTTCATGCTGAGGGAAACTCCTTAACAGATCAAATATACTAATACATAATATTGTCTCTCACTCCTACCTTGGTTATTGCTGTGGTAGAAATGTAGTCTTTTTACATATCCCTGCATTTGTCATAACATTTTTCTAGATTTTGAACAGTACTTTTCAACTTCCAGACAATTAGATCTTTGCAGTTATCCTATAAAAAATAACAAGGGTCTAATTCGAATGGTGCACATTAAAGTGCACACAGTTCATAAACTACCTATTAGTATGATAATCACAGTGCTCTGTACTTACAGGCTTGGAAAGAACAGCTATTATTAGATATGCACCTGATGGCGGCATCACACAATACATACTAAATACCATGCAAAAATAGATTATCTTACATTAATTACTTGAATTACTCAAAAAGTTTAATGGGCTTTCTCTGTTCCAGAAAACATGACATAGGCACAAGTGATGCTCTTTTTTAGTTTGAAGACACTTTAAATATGTTGAAGAGGTTGTATCAAAATTGTACACAGCCTCAGGCACTGCTGTCTTCCCTTGTGCCCAACACAAGAGCTATTACACAGCTACACTTAAGACAAATTAACATGTTCCCTATTCCTCTGCGAGAAACACTTCGAATTAATTTTGAAAGGTCCTCAGGCATAAATACTCCTGGAGGTGCTTGTCTTAAAACCTTAAGTAGGGTGCTGGGTAATACCACAGAGAAGGATTTCAACAGCAAATAGATGCTCCCCAGGGAGCTGCTTCCCCAGGCCTCCTCCACTGCTCCTACAGCCTCCTGGAGTATCAGAGGATGGGGGACCATTGCAGGGAGGTTCCCCCTGGATAATTACTTCTAAAGTGCCTCACTGGGAATTCAGCTGCATGTTGACACATGATCCCATGCAGCATATGAATGTGGNGAAGAGATGCAAAAACCTCACCTGCAAAAGCCTACACTGTACTGTTTCAGCTGGGGAAACAGATCCTGTACAATGTTGTCAGCCTTTAGAGAAACCAAAGAGACCCCACAATGAGCCAAAGCAGGTGACAGCTGCAATACCTATTCCTGACTGTCCACCTGATCAGGCTCTGTAGAGGACACACTCTCAGAGACACGGGCCTCAGATCATCTGGGAAAGATTAAAATTGTCCAAGTTTTTACACGTTCTCCAACTTGGATAATATGTTTGGACATTGTCCTCTGAAAAACTTCCTACTTTATGAGACAAGTTAAATCAACAGATTATTAAGTAGAGTATTGTGTATTCTCATAAATGAAATACAGTATGTTAGTATCACACTCTCCTGACTTTATGGAAATGCCTGAGATTAGTACTGCTGATCTATTCACAGAGTGGGAGCACTAAAATCTTTGTTGAAATGTTTGCAAAGAGCAAACTTTTGATTATTTAGTTTCAATGCCTCTTGCAGTTCAACTTCAAGGACAGTACAAGAGCTTAAGTTCTACTACCAGCTTCAAGAAATCCTGAATTTTAATCAATGCCTCCAACTAACTTACTTAATATTGAGACTATATGCATGTTTTTGTAATTATGTGGTTTATGTTTGCCATTCATTTTTCTTCAGGATAATAAAAGCAAACCAATGAAAAAATGCTACATCCCTTTCCATCAGGACTCCACCCCAAACCCACACAAGCTTCTCTCTCCACAAGACAGAATCTTCTTGGCTTATCAGTTTTAATAATATTTTTAAATCTTTCACTAGAGTTACTTACATGCCTGGATCTGAGAAAAGGAATCATCAAGCCTGTGGAAAGCTGTATCTCTCTGTACAACTATTGAAATATATATTATTTCTAACGACTCTTAACAATTTACAGAAATTTCCTACTTGCACCATTTGGGCCATCCAGGGCTTGCAGATCCTTTGTGCAACCAACTGCATAGACGCACATGAGAAGACAAACACCAAAATGTAGACAAAAAGAGTTTCAAAAACAATTACTGATTGTAATTGTATGGCTGCATTAACAGGAAAACGAAATGTTAAAAGCTCTTTCTGTCTACTTCAAAATTATGAATTAAATTGCCACTTAGCAATACTGCAGCTTCAATGGAAATACTCCCATGAGGGAGAGCAGCAAGAGCAAAGATGTAACCTCCTGCTGTGGGATTAGTCATTTAATTTCTGCCTTAATGCATTCTTGTGCCAAGAGTCAGGAGGGAAAATGAAAGGAAAGAGGTCAAGATGCAGGGAAATGCCAAGTCATTGATGAGTTTTTTCCCGCTTTATTTTTGTGGTATCTAATTCTGTTCAACAAAATATCGGTCAACTACCTGTTCTCACCACAACCCAGCTAAACATTTAAACTGAGCTTTTGATTAATATCTGAGTTCACAGTTTAAACTACTGACCTGTGCTTGAATGAATTACAAAATTAATGCATTTTCTCTTATGGAAATTGTCCTTGATCTTGGTTTGCACCAAATTTTTACTGTTGCCATGAATGTCAAGTTTTGGCTCTGTAAGCTTACATAATACCAATTTAGAGGAATATTAAGGTTTTAAGAGCAGCTCCTCTTCTTTAGGAGTGAGCTTTCTCTTTAACACCACAAAGTTGTAAGGAGATGTGAAAGAGACAATATGTTCACATGTTAATAGATCAAGTTTGTAAGTAGTCTTACAACTTCATTTTACAAATAAATGCTTCCTTAGTTCTTGCATCACATGTGGTTACTTAAATAGTTAGATAGGTATATTGATCAAAGTTCCAGGGTGGCCCCAGTGAGCATCTTGGTTCAGTGTAACAATCTTACAATACAAATAGTGTTTTTCAGGTGAACATCTTTCAAAATTATAATTTTCTCATTAACCTTATGATACCATGAGATTAAAATCAAATGTAAACCTGGAGGCTGGAAGATCTGGAAAATAATCAATTGCATTGCAGAGCATAGAAATACATGAGGTTCACACATGAACTACAAAAGAATGGGAAGAATGAGGGAAATATACCCATTGTTACTGATTTAGCCTCCAGAGGATACAGCTCTATCCAAACAGTGGCATAGAAATGCATTTTCCTTTCATTTACTTTCACAGTCTCTCTTAAAAAAGACAGAAGCCAAATAATGCTTGGCTTGGATTGTAATATTCTCTTAACTATTTGAATAGGTTTGTTACTAGAATAAATGTGTTACTAGAATAAATGTGTTACTAGAATAAACTAGAATAAATAGAATAAATCACTGTTTAAATATTTAAGTAATTATATTTAATGGCATAAACATTAGCTTTAGTGACATTGATTACACAAAAGGAAGTGAAAGTAGAGTAAACTGAAAACCATTGCATTACTGTTGTGTGAAGGATGGATCAGAGAAGACAGGAGCAATGTATTTTACAACTTTTTTTATTGTTATTATTTTGCAGAAATCAAACATTTAGTGGCCTTACCACATCCCTAAATCTGCCCAAATCAGTGACACTTCCCTAGACTCCACTAACTGCTACTGGGTAATGGACCAAGATCTTTACCATTAATCTATTGTGAAAACAAGTACAAACCTGGCTGCTGAGGTTTGACTGTCATCAAGCCTTCAAAAGTTCGAGTAGTTTATGGCTCATCTAAACTATCAAAAACGCTTGGCATTATGAACCATCAACACAGAAACACAACATAGTCATGTTTCAAATTTCATGAGATATAAAAGACTTTGTCCTGGTTTGGAACA
>WEIV01020536.1:346-27173 GCA_013390005.1 Calyptomena viridis
TATCACAGTTTCAGCCTTCCAATTTGTGTTTTCACAATTTCAGTTTCAGTATACTTATACTTCTATGTGGAGCATGATTCTGTGTTGTAAAATTGTTATTTATATGATTGATGAGAAGATGGGATGGATTTTCATTTACATTTCATAATACAACGGCACCCAGTAGGTGTGATTTGGCTTAATCACCACTGCAGACAGGGACAAAAGAGAAATACTGAATATATATGCTAATTAGTATTATTTAGTTTATTTACTATTCTGAGAAATACATAAGATCTCTGAATTGCTGTTCATTTTGTTTTGATTTTGTTTGATTTTACGATACTATGTCCTATGAGGGCTTAAAGTAATTTCTTGGCTATGATTTGCAGAGCTATAAATGACTTTGGGCCAAAGACCTGTAAAAATGGCATCTAAACTGATTTTCTCCAGCTGATCTATAGCATAGCTTAGCATGCATACCCATTCAAAATTTCGGGGCAAAGGACCGTGAGAAAAATTTATGTATGCTTTGAAGCATCTCTCCATGTTACCTGAACATTACCAATCATCACATTCCTGAGGACTGCTGTGTAAATATTTGAGGAAGTTTTCTTTGTCATGGTTCCATTTTAGGGCATTGTACCTGTGGAGATCTTGAACAAGTCTGAGGTGGTTTAATCTGATACTGCTCTCTTGAAATTCTGTTGATTCACTGGTCTCCGATGGGGACCCTTCCCATGCTTCTTAAAAGACTTCTGATGGTGTTTTCTTGCCTGTTTTGTGTTTTAAGGTCATGCTATGATGCATTTACAGAAAACATGGCGGGAGAGAGTCAGCTGTTGGAGAAGAGGAGACAGTATCACTGTGCAGCATATAATTGTGCTATTGCTGTAATCAGTTGTGTGTTCACTGAAAGTAAATTTTATCAAGGCTTTCTTTTTACAGAAAAATCAGAAAAGGTGAGAAGCATTTATTGCTGTTAGAAGGCTTCCAGAGCATGAGAAAGAAAGAGAATTTCCCTGGTGGCAATAAATCAAAGAATGAAACCTGAATGACGTACAATTATACTAACAAACTACCTACTGAGGCAATAGAAGGAGTGGTAGCTGACTGTCTTGCATCCTTTGTGCAGTNNNNTGGTCCTAATTAAATAGGATTATGACTTTAACAATGTAGTCACTGAAGACCAGGACAATTCTCACATATGGAGAAAGAGAATAAAAATATGGAGTATTCCGCTAATGTTTTAAAAGACGTTTTTCTGAGAGAAATCCAGACTTGAAATTTAGAACATACCCACGATGCATGTAGCTTTAACATATACTTTTTAGCATACTTACTATGATAATGAACAGGGGTAGGAATAAGTAATTTAGCTGTTGTTCTGTAGCATTAATATTAATAATTTACAATGTGGGATATTCATGTTAAAGTTTTGATAATTTTTATCACTTCTGCAAATAAATAATCTGTACATTTAAAAAAAAAAAACTTTTAAAATAATTAATTAAGTAATTTGAACTTTATTTCTTGCTGTTTAGGTGCCTCTGGAAAGGAAGAAGCGATACATTGCTATTAGAAAGGAGGCCAGGGATGCAGAGAATGGCAGTCAGGGTATGAAAGTCATTTTTGACTATGAAAAAAACCCTTTACCTTTCATACAGGGCTTGTTGCTGTGTTGCCAATTCGCTTCTGCAACAGCAGAAACAAAAACATTCAATGTATTTCATCTAACAATCAATTCCCAGCCACCTTCAGGTTTTAGTGGCTAGTAAAGTCTTGTTTCGTGTAAATACCTTGATTAATGGTCTATTCTTTTCTCCTATCCAGATGAACCCAAGTATTTAGCTTCTTCATCATACATGATGGATAGTAGTTTGAGTGAGGAAATGAGTCAGTTTGATTTTTCTACTGGAGTCCAAGGTTTTTCTTACAGCTCCCAAGATGTTACAGCTAGCAGCACTCGTCTCAGGAGAAAGGTAATTTAGTGACTTATGTTCTGTGAGGAAGAAATGTTTTATGCTTTCATGCAATTGCATATATTTATTGGGGTTGAGAAAGAGAAATTTCTAGTCTCCTATATTTGTTCTACCTGACTGAGAATGGGTTCCTCCAGAGGATGAGGGAGGGGACTTGGGCTCTTTTCTGTCCCTGACTTTTCTTTTTCCCTCTCTCCACTGTCTACAGCTGGAGAAAAGCAATGCCCTACCTTGGGTTTCTAAAGCTGAGTAGTGTGAGTGAAGTCCAGCCCAAGTTGTAAAAAGGTAGCTTGTACCTTGCTCTCAGGCATAGCCTCTGATGGTTGTGTTTTGCTGTTAGGCACCTGGTTTCCTCATTTCACTCTTCTTTTGGTCTCTGAGAAAGATGTTTGTATCAAATACATGGAATAAATAATCAAACACTTTATTATTTTTATATCTCTGTTTTGGCACCCTGTATTTAACTGTTGCTCTCGGGAGACGTTAAATGCTGTTCTTCCAAAACTTGAAGTTGAGATTCTTCTGCAATCAAAAGATGTCTCATCAACAGTAATACTGATAGGATAGATATTTGCTGCAAAACAGAAAGCTTCTAACAGTATCATAGGCACTGAAAATGAAATCTGTCAGAGTAACTGTTAGCATTAGTAAAGATAAACTGTTCCCGTGTTTTGGAACAAGGTGTTGTAGCTGCAGGGAAGTTAAGCACATAGAAAGTATGCTTCTGTTTTGTGTGGTAATGTAACTTCTAACTAAACAATTTTCTTTTGTGATTTACTCTGTTTAGCAAAAGAGAGTTGCTGTGGATGCCAGTCAGTGTGAAACAACACATCCATAAAAATAGGGCTTTCCCTCCGTGGAAGGTGTTAGCACATTCTTTGAGCTATGAAATAAAATAATTTCTGTGAGGTTCAGCTTAACTTTTCCCGCTTTCAGCATTTGCCACACCTATCCTGGCAAGTAGTAAAATCAGAGTAACATGAAGTTGACATCTGTTGGCACAAAGAGTGAGAGATGTGCAGATCTGGTAGATATATTTGGGAGTGTCTATTTGAACAACACAATTAATGTATTCCGTGTTGCACACACTGAGTGTGTATTCAAATCAGAAAACACAGATAAGGTCAGAATGACTCATGGCATGGTTGTGATTTTAAAAAAATACAGTGTTGTTATTAATCATAGTAATACTTTTTTTTTTTTTCAGGAGCCCACAGAATACATGGTTTTAAATGATGAGATGGAACTGGAAATGGACGAATTCAACCAACATGAATGTATGGCTTCTATGACCACTCTGATTAAACATATGCAGAGGAACCAGATCACACCCAAAGTGGAAGAGGCCAGTATTAACCAAAATGTTGGCGTTTTTCCACTAGTGCTACTAGAAAAAGGGAGTCATGATTGAATCCCTTCATTTGTGAATTTGCTTGGTTGTATCACAGTGAAACCTCTTTGGTTTGAGCTGGGAGCTTTTTGGCTTGGTATACCTGTTTGGTGCAAGAAGTGATTCGATTTTTGCTCATCTTTTCTAAATAACAGGGGGCAGTTCCAGGAGATCTTCCTCTTTGGATGAAATTTCTGCATGGCAAATTAGGAAATCCATCAGTACCATTAAATATTCGCCTCTTCATAGCAAAACTTATTGTTAATACTGAGGATGTGAGTAATTTTTTTGTCATTTTTTTCTGTTAAAGATTGTATTATCAACTGTGTAACTCTTGTGGTGTGAAATATTTCATCAGCTGAGATCTTTGGGGCATTCAAATTGAGTAGTTTGCCTTCATAAAAGGGAGTATCTTGATAGCCCAAAATTCCAGATAGTATCAGTACTTGGAATGTAATATTAATACTTTTCCTTCCAAACTTTACTTCTGTAAGTAAATGGTGTCCGCAATATGTCTGTTCTTTAAACTATATAAACTTCTTTAAAGTAATTTATTTTTTGATACTTGGTAAAAGGTATGGTTGATTATGCTTGCCATGTTAGCTTGAGCAAATAAAATTATTTTTAATGGTCACAGGTGAGATTTGTGGAAACACTTTGAACTAAATGTTCTTGTTGCAGAAAGATACTAAGATAGTGTAATGTGTCTGCTTGAGAAGAAATGTTTTCTAACTCTTGTTCTTGGGTAAAAGTTTGTCAACACATTTCATATAGGGATTTTAAAGTATAATATTTCTGTCTGAAATATTCAGAATCCAAAATACAAAAATGCTGAATTTCAGAATTAGTTCATGAAGCTTAAACAGGTTTCTTGTGTAAAAGCCATATTATCTGGGCCCTAATGAAATAATTAACTTCCTGTGAGTACTTGATTAAAGGTTTCTAAACAGAAGTGGGAAATGTAGACATTGATACTTCTTATTTTAAAGTTATTTTAGAATTTTTGTGGCTGTTACTTCAGAGGTTAAGCAAAGTTAAGAAGTTCATTTAGCAATCTTACCTGTAATGATTGTTGAACTATGAGTTATTGAGTAGTTGGGTATTGTACTTAATCACTGATTATCCTGTTTTCCATAGGTATTCCGGCCTTATGCGAAGCAGTGGCTTGGTCCATTGCTGCAGCTTGTTGTTTCTGGAAATAATGGAGGTGAAGGGATTCATTACATGGTAGTGGAAATAGTAGTTACAATCCTTTCCTGGACAAGTGTAGCCACTCCCAAAGTAAGGAAATATGAAATTAATTTTTATTACTCTCGTGACTATTTGGTAGTGAATGAGTGAGTGTGTTATTATGCCCTTATAATCATTTTATACATCAGACCACTGTTTAAAGAAACATGTGAACTTCAAACATAGCTTGTGTACTTGCTCGCTTTCATAAAACAATGTATGTCTTCCTGTTGGAGTCGCTATGTTTATTTTTGCTGCTATTCCTTGTAGGGGAATATTAAGGATGAGATTTTAGCTAACAGATTGCTTGAATTCTTGATGAAGAATGCCTTTCACCAGAAAAGAGCTGTGTTCAGACACAATCTGGAAATTATAAAGACAGTTATAGAGTGTTGGAAGAACTGTCTCTCCATACCTTATGGGTAAGTATTTGGACAATTGCTTTCTTTTATCAATATTTCAAAAATATAAATTAACGTTATCAAAGGAGATGAAAATGTGAATTTAGCTGCAGTAGTAATCTTTTTATCCCTAGAGTTTACACCAGAACTTCAGAACCAAACTCTCCAAAGATTGTAAATTAATTTGAAAAACAACAAGGAAAGAGATAGAAAACATATAAAGGATTACAACAGCAACAAAAGCAGGAATAATCTCTTTCAAAAACATTCTATTTGACATTTTCAGTATTATCACTGAATATTGTTGCATTCTGAGTAAGAATTCTGTTATCTGCTGTGCTCCTGAATTTGTTGAGCATTTGTGTGGGCTTACAATCTCTTTTTAGTTGTTTTGGGGTGGTGTTTGGGGGGGGTTTTTTTGTTTGTTTCTTTTTGGTTTGGGGGGTTTTTTGCAAAGAATTCTTCATTGAAGATAAATATTTGCTACATTCTTCTGGTTTTGTTGGGTTGTATGTGTGTATGTGTCCATGTATACACAGAGGGTGAGTGATTTGTGGTGTGTCTATATTGGCATTTTCATCTATATAATTGCTTTTATGTTCTTATCCAACAGTTTAATATTTGAAAAATTTTCTAGTGGAGACCCTGATACAAAGGACAATTCAGTGGGAATTCAGCTTCTGGGAATTGTTCTTGCTAACAATTTGCCACCCTTTGACCCAAAGTGTGAAATAGATCGTGTCAGGTGAGAAGTGCAGATTTTTTGTGAATGAATTTGGAAAAACCTTAAGCCAAAGAGAGCAAGTCTTATTTGTAGTATGGGAGCTGGGTTGCTTGTTTTTAAGAATCCTTTGTCCCATCATCCCTTTGCTGTTGTCTGTCAGATGTAATGCTTTTCTAGCTGCAAATTGCAGACCACATTTATTTTGGAAGATATCTAGAAGGATGTAAGGGTTTTTTGTAGTGGGCCCCAGGGCTGCAGTTTTGTGGGAATTAACAGAGTCAGGAATTGCCAAAGCAAGGATTTGAGACATTGCAAGTGGAAAATTCATGTTGTGCTCTTCTAAAAGCAGTCACTATTCCCCAGCAGCTCAGATGAAGATCTTTTTCAGTTTAAATTTGCAGTAGTAGTAGTGGCTTACGGCAGGTCCGTCTTTTGTATTAGGTATTTTCAGGCTTTGACAAGCAACATGGGCTTACTGAAGTATAAAGAAGTTTATGCAGCTGCAGCAGAAGTGTTGGGACTTGCTCTACAGTACATTGCTGAGAGAGGAAATGTAAGTGAACTGTACTGTGTGTTTCATCATTCCTGTCTTAATTTTATGTTCATCTTTTACATGACTCCAAAAATGAATGCATTTAAAAGTCAACATTCCTTGTCCAGCAGATTGAGTTAAAGACTTAAACTGTTAAGAGGAAAAGATTATGAGAGCAGCCTAAGTGCAGAGTTTTTGCCTTGCTCTTTTGAAGCTGACAGTGATTGATCTCTTTCTGAGGCTTTGTTCAATTTTTGCCAGCCAGCAAAAGTTCATTTTAAAGTTGGGGTTTCTTTAAGGGGAAAAAAAAGTAAGTTCAAGGTTTGGAACTACCTTTTGAATATCTGTATCTGAGGATGCTTAGTAACTTGCAAGTTCTGATGTAAAATGTAAAGGTTAAACTATATTTAATTTTGATCTGGTTATTTTATAGGTAGTGGATAAGGTGAATGCAAAACTGTTAGTCATCAAATTCTACACCACTAGAATTAGTGGATAGTGCTTGATGATCATAGAAATCAGTTTCAGAGATATGCTAGAAGTACTTTTTTACACAACAGTTTGTGAACTTCTGTAATTTGTTGCCAGAAGAGGTTCTAGAGGTAAGTAGCTTCAGCAGGTTCACAGAGAAATTAGGCAAATCCATGCACAAAGAAAATGGGTTCTAAAATCAACAGACACCAACGTACACTCCAAGATCCCTAGTCTAAAGACAAATGCATGTTGGGTTGTATAAGAGAAAAGGAGAACAAAACGCAGCCAGGATCATGTGTTTCCCCTAAATATTCTTCGACAGCTGCTATTGGAGACAAAAATTCCAAGATATCGACTAGGTGGGGTGTTAGTCTGATCTTCTAAGTTATTCTTACTTCTCTTCCTACTATTCTTGCTTCTCTCCCTTTTTAATTGCATTCTGGTTGTTCTTTCACAGTTTGTAGAGCATATTCCATTAATCTTCATAGGTCTTCTCTTTCACAGTCTTCCAAGTTCCCACATAAGCAGTATTTCAAATAAATGAGCAAAGACGGTGCAAATTATATCCTTATCCGTGGCTCATTTCTTTGGCACTAATTGCAGATCGTTGGTTATTTTTCCCTTTTTCACTAAAATTCTATTTTTTTTACATTTTTAAGTTGGAAATCTTCTATACTGAATGAGAAGCTGTTCATTATTTGTATAAGCACACTAAGAAACCTGTATTTCAAAATTAAGGTGTTGGTTCCAAACCAGTAAAAGGAAGATCACAAACACAATGTTTAAGCAGCAATTGTGTGTTTCAGCCAGGCAGAGCTGTACAGGACCCATGAAGCACCATAAATATTAAGATGCGTTGAATGGATCTTGCCTGGCAAAATGCGTTAGAATCAAAAAGTACAGCAGCAGAACTATGTGTTGTGCTTATGAGTTTCATGGGTATCCTTCTCTTACTGTCTTTCTCGTTTTCAGGTACTTGAAGATCCAGTTTATGATTGTGTCATAAGACAATTAAAACAGCATCAGAACACCCAACATGATAAGTTTATTCAATGCTTGAATAAAGTCGTTAAGAATTTTCCATCTCTTGCTGACAGGTGTGTCATGACTTACATGGTATGTTGATTGCAGATCTACAGGAATAATAGAAAATAACTTGCTTTTCTTTGTGGGCTTCTGTTTATGTTAAGGTTTATGAATGCAGTATTCTTTCTGATACCCAAACTTCATGGTGTGATGAAAACCTATTGTCTGGAAGTAATCATGTGCCGGGCTGAAGAAGTTCCTGATCTCCACTTGCAGTTAAAGAGTAAAGACTTTGTCCAGATCATGAATCATAGGTAAGTGGTCATAGTCCATATTTCTTGATGGTCTTGCATAGTCCAAATTTCTTGATAATATATTCTGTGTTGGCCACAACAGTTTTACCTTTAGAAGCATTTATAATTCATGTTCACTTTTTGGTCATTGCTCTGCTGATTTGAGCTAAGGTAACCTGGGGATTAAGTGTTAAGATGGTTAACTCACTGTGAAAACAAACAAAAACCCCTAAACAGCATTATGGTGAAACAGCACTGCGATGTATGTAGTATTTTAGTTAGATTCCTACTCTTAGGCTGAATTCAAAAGTATTTACCTAAAGCCCTTTATTGCCGCTGTGCCTGTCTCAGGGGATGGACCCAAATCTCCTCTTCAGCGCTGACTAGCTCCAGCCATCCGGCTGAGGGGCACTGAGCAGGAGTGGGCCACCTTAGAACTCAAGGTCTCTCACTGGGAGATGACCAGTTCAGAGGCAGCTAAGGCTCAGAGGAAAAGTGCTTTCTCCTTAACCTCTTTGTCTTTGGTGTTCTGGGCGCAGCTATTGGAGGGCAAGGGATTAAGAGTGACTCTTTGTGGTTAGAAATCAGAAAAACAGTTTATTGGAGAAACTGANTATGCCAAACCAAATATCATTGCTAAAATGTAAACTGATCTTCTGGTTCTGTGTGTAGCGTTGAAGAGAAAAGCAATGTAATTATTGTTTTTTCCCCTCTGCTTTTAGGGATGATGAAAGACAAAGGGTTTGTTTGGATATAGTGTACAAGATGCTGTCTAAACTAAAACCACTAGAACTTAAAGAACTTCTTCCTGGAGTGACAGGGTTCATTTCTCACCCTTCTGTAATATGTCGCCAGCGCATGTATGATATTCTGATGTGGATTTATGATAATTACAGGTGGGTATTCACTGCAGATGTTGTCTTTCAGTGATTTGTCAGAGGCAGAGTGAAAGTGTTTGTAACAGTCTTCTAAATTCATGTCCCTCAGTGCAGGATTTTTCAAGTTCTTAGGAGAATAGAGCCTGTGATTTGCCTAAGTGCCTTTGGCCTTTGGTTGCAATTTTGCCACTTCCACTAAGGGATAAATACTTGGATGTAAAATTTAACCCAGATCTAGGATGTTGCATCACCACAGCATGACAGCATAAGAGGTCTTAGCTTTGATTAGCTCTTAGCTAATCAAAGGTCTTAGCTCTTGTTGCCAGAATTTTTACCTAGTAAAAATTATACACTAAAGAAATTTGCTTCTAGGTAGAAGATACATTAAGGCACATTGGCATGATCTGGATCCCTTCAATCTGGTAGTATGAGGATGGTTTTTCTGTTTGATCCCTTACTATAGAGAGCAGGCATGTACTAAGTTTGACATGCAGGTTGCTGTTGAATCATTTGTCTTAGTTGGGTTTTTGTGTGCTTTTTCCCAAGTTAACTATTTGAATGGACAATTATTGTGAAGAAAGAGTACAAGTAATTTTTACTCCAGGATTGCTTGGGAAAAGCAAATTCTTTACCTTTTTTTCAGTTTCAACCTTGCAAACTTAGAATTTACTTCTGTTTGGCCTTTATAATAAACACCTAACATACTATTTAGCTTTCTGATTATTTCTTTTATAACTAGTGGAGATACGAGGTATTTTTGACTATGAAGACCTCGTGTTATGAAAAATATGCAGTGTTGTCATGCCAAGTAGAGATTTTTATGAAAAGGGCATATTCTTCCTTTTTCCCCCACCATTCTCATCCTCTTATTTTGCTATGGATTATTTGAGAGAAGTCATTAAGAGAGATTTTTCTCCTACCATCAGTGATCCAGAAAGTCAAGGAGATGATGAATCTCAGGAAATACTCAAAGTGGCAAAAGAAATACTGCTTGAAGGACTAATTGATGAGAATGCTGAACTGCAGTGAGTAAACAGTGTTGTGGTAACTCTGAAAAAACAAATACCTACATTGCACTTACTTTGCTTATAGCAGAAAAGTTGATCCTTAAGAGTTTTTTTAGGTATGTCAATATAAAAGAGTAACAGTGAGATAACACTGTTTCCTTTTCTTCCAATAAGTTAATATATAAAATTGTGTCCCATAGTGTTACACCAAATGTAAGTGAAACACAGAACATTTGAACAAACTTCTAAGGCATGGGGAAGTTGTTTCACTATGTTAAACCTAATTTTGCATGAATGCTCTGCAGTTTTTGAACAAGGAGGACCTTGCTATACACAAACACAGAAAAACAGATTAAATGTTGGAGGATGTTGGATTTTTGAAATTTGTTTGGGTTAAGCAAAAGATAGGATGTCTTTGTGCTTATCCACCTGTAGCATTTCTCAAGAGGAAAACAATTTGACAGAAATAATTTTTTCAGAGGAAACCTTTAATAGCAGGCACAAAGCATGCTAAATGAGAGAGGAATTTGGTGTAATTCAATGGAAGATCCATGATATGAAAATGTTAGTTGAAGTATTTAGAATCTTACTGTGTTAGGAGTCTTCTGTTGTTGGGGTTTTTTTGTTCATGTTGTTTTTTTAACTTGGCTTTTTTAGAGGTGTTGGTTTTTCTGTTTCCAGATAACCAAGAATAACTTTATTCCTTGTCTTTACAGATTAATTGTTAGGAATTTTTGGAGTGATGAGACAAGGTTACCCACAAATACTCTTGATCGCATGCTGTCATTGTTAAACTGCTTATATTCTGCCAAGATTGAAACACAGTACTTGAGTCTAATCACAAATTTTCTGCTTGAAATGACTAGTAAGAGCCCGGATTATTCCAGAAAAATATTTGAGCATCCACTGTCTGAATGCAAATTTCAGGTATTGTCCTATGTGCAACCATGTGAAAAATTCTATTCCTTAACGTAGTTACCACTTGGAGGAGAATGGCATAATGAAGGAGATTTTTGAAAGTGTTTTGTGCTCCCTAGATGACAGCTGCTACAGTCATGAGTCATGCACAGTATCAGAAGTTTGATGATTATGTTGGGGAAATAATTTTACTTTCTTTTCAAAAAAGAAATATTTAATTGAAATAACTGTATATTTACCAAGTATAGCTGATGTGTAGAGTACTGAAATACCTAAAAAAAAGCGTAGTGGAGAGAAGCACCATTGGCTGGAGAAATATTGTGAAGAAACAAGAATACTAATACAAGGGCTGTAAATCAGTCCTCAGCTGACCAATCCAAATTAGTGAGCATTTTGATGAATTAGGGAGAACTTCTATGTGTTTGTGGTTTTTTCTTTTAATGTCAAATTCCGCCCCTGTAGCTGGAATGAGATTTTAAATTCTGTACTGTAATTTCTGCTATCCTGACTCAATGAAGGAAGCCTCCATCTTTATTCTACTTAAAATCTTTCTTTGTTCACAGGACTTTGTAATTGATTCCAGCTGGCGTTATCGAAGTACTGTGCTCACACCTATGTTTGTGGAGACTCAAGCTTCTCAGAGTATCCACAGGAGCTTATCACAGGAAAAATCCCCTTCTGCATCTGGGTCAGTTGGTGGTCAAGTGAGGGTTACCCAACGGCAGTATGAATTTACTCCTACACAGCATGGCAGTAAGTCCAGACCAGTGTCTTCTGAAGTTTTCTAGTTTGCTATAGGAATGATTTAATTTTTGTAGCATATGAATTTTTAATGTAGAAGTGTAAATACATTTAATACTTTGTTTTCAAAGGCTTTTTTTATGTGTTTTGGGACCAAACATCACATTTTTATTAGTCTCATACATATTTTTTGTTCTAGCTAATATAAAAGAAGGTTATTTCTTACCTAACAGCTCGAAATCTGTTCTGTGCATAAACACTGAGAATTATATTTTTGGGAGAGAAGAATTACCTGCTTCATAGATGTTTTCACTTGATTTATGTGTGAGTATGTTACAGCTTTTTTGCAATTTTCTTTACAGGTGGTAGAAGTTCTTTTAATTGGCTAACTGGAAGTAGCATTGACACATTGGCAGAATATGCAGTTCCTTCATCCTCTGAATCCTTGTCTTCATCCATGCTGTTGGTTAGCAAAAGGAGTGAAAAACAAGCAACCTTTAAACCAGTGGGGCCGGATTTCGGGAAAAAAAGATTGAGTTTGCCTGGAGTTGAGGTGGACAACAAAACTAAAGGTCTGTAAGCCTTATTATGCAATTTCTATGTAAATAATACATTTTTATAAACCAACTTTGTGAGTTATTTGACTGGCAGTCCATTATCTTTGAGACATTCTAATTGAGGTTCATCTTGAGAGATTTTGTTTCCAAACCTAACATGGGGCAAAAAGGTAGGATTGGGCTAGGAATTGTAGGATTTGTGTTGCTAGATGAAAGAACTGCATGGGTAAGAAACCACTTGGTGTGGTCTCTGCATTCCTACCTCTCTCTAAGACGAGCATAGCATGAATGTCAGACAATTCCTCTCTGTTTTAAATGCAATTGCTTATCTCTTTCAAGAAGAGATCTCTTTAAACATATTTTTCCAGACCATTTCAACTGTGCTGACACGATCTACAACATACTGCAATCTGTCATTAGAATTACCTGCTTTTTTTTGTAAGCATGCTTCTTCATCCACACAGTCAATAACTGAAGTTTATCAGTACTGTTTTGGAATATATTAGGCTCCTTCTCTCTGTTTAACCCTTGCCTAGTTTGTCATTAAAGTTTTGACCAAAAGGATGAAATTAGGATGTCAGGCGAAGAGCTGTAAAGATCAGCCTTTTCAATAGCTGAGAGGTGTTTCAGGGCAGTTTTGAATGGACCATGCTGAACTACAGAAATAAAGAGGTCAGCCTACCTTCCAGTCAGCTCCTGGTCTTCTACCAGGAAAATACTGGTAAATATAATAATACAAATAAATAGTTGTAATGGTATATTTTTCTTTGCTCACTCTGCCTTCCTAGGAGATAGACTGAAGTGAACAGTCTTTGAAGTGGCCTTTCTCAGTGCCTGTCCTGAGCAGGAGTTGATCCAGTGACAATTCTGTAATCGTAACTTAAAAAATACAGTATGATATTATTACCTGATCTTTGAATATATTTAGCACATATTTTATGTAGGGAGGTATATACTTTATGGAATACAGTGCAAGTGCCATACTTGCTTTTGAGATCTTAAAGTAAATCTATTGCATGGGGCATATTTGTTCCTGAGTTTTAGTGCCTTTTCCAGTACAATAGTTTCACCTATATACCTCATCTTTGTGCCTGAAGTTTCTATATAAATGCTTATTACCTCTTCTTCAGAGCAACTTAATTTGGTTTCGTTTGCTATCTTGCTGAAAGGCCTTGCATTTAGTTGTTGGATAAGAAATTTAGGAGACTAGCTGGTAAGTTAGCAAATACAAAGATGACGATTGTTATTATACAATGCTCTTGCTGTAAATCCGAAGTTGTCTTGAGAAAGAAAAAGCTGTGGACATGATCATATGTTCTCTAGGTATAGAAGAACGAGCAGAAATTCTAAGACTGCGGAGACGTTTCTTGAAGGACCAAGACAAACTGAATCTGATTTATGCTAGAAAAAATCTGGCTGAACAGAAAAGAGAAAAGGTTTGTCAGTCCAAATCAATTTAAAACCTTAAGTCTCAGTGTCATTTTTCAGTCTTGTACTTCATCTGCAATGTTAAGAAGAAGTGTTAAGAAGTTGTGAAGAAAAGGTAGGTATAAGGTACTGGTTGCTACTTTAAAAGCTTTAGAATGTTTAATTTAGAAATCATACTATTTATGTGCTTAAAGCTAAATATGATGTTACTTAGTGTGAATGATAAAAGAACTGGATGGTAACACATCCAGTCTACCCCTTAGTGTGAATGAAGTCATTTTACATGAGGGAGTCCCTAACAGCTATGGAAAGCCCTTTACTGTTGTCAGTCTGGAGACTAGGAGCCTTGAAGCTAAAATATGCTGCAGAAATAGTTAGAGAATATTATCCAGTGTCCGAATGTGATCTCAAAAATATGGTACATCCGATGGACTAACCAGAACTGTTTTGAACTTTTAACCTGAAGGAATGTCAGTAATAATCATTTGCTGAGTGTTTATCAAGGCCAGAAACTTACTACTTTGTGGGTTTCCTGGTTATGTTATGTACTTAAAATAAATCTAAGTATTTTTAAGCTCTGTAACAGTTTTTAAGAGGTTCCTGTTACTAAAAATAATATACATTATCATTCAAAAATTATAGCAATTAGACCAAGAGCAAAGGAACCCAGGATAGAGAGCTACCAGTTTGAGACACTTTTGTATTTCTTTGCAGATGCAGACAACCGTAAACAGAACTTATGTCTGGAAGAACCACACAAACACCTTTTTTAGCCCATTTGAGTTTACTTGCAGGCTAAAGCTAGAGTTTCCTCCCACCCTGCAATGGAGAACCTGTAAATGTGTTCTGTGTGGCAGTCCAAAATACAGCCAACAAAACTCCCTGTGATAGTCCACAATACAAGACCAGAGAAGACTGAATGGTGTGAGGACCTTTTAAACTTTTCAAGAGATTTGTTGCACATAAACGTACATGGAACTCTGTGGCTTGTATTAATACTATATCTGATAGGGCAAGACAGGAAAAATTAGATCCTGAGCAAGAGAGTATTTGGAAATAGCTTTAGCAAAGTCCTAATTTCTCACAGCATATTTCTCTTGAAAGGTTTCTGAAAATCATCCCTTTAAAGTTCCGTAGCAGAAAAATTACCTAAAACAGCAAAATTTTGAAGAGTTTACAGAAGAGAAATCTTCAAGTTTCCTTCTGTTTTCCTCTTCTATTTTATCAATTTATATATCCACCCATTGCCTGCTGATGTAATTGATAATGGCAGTAGTTAAAAATAAAATCCCAGCCTCTAAACTTACTGATGATTTCCTTATAATGTGCTATGAAAAAGAAAGGCAGAGGAAGAGATAGGTTTTGTTTGTATTTGGTAGTAGCGCTTGTTCAGTTTAAATGCATTCCTCTAAGTCTGGGCAAAAGGCAGGACAGCTGTTTAACAACTGCAGTTTGCAACAGTTTTGTTACAGTTTGGTTTAAGTTTTACTAGAATCGTAGAATGGTTAAGGTTGGAAAAGACTTCTAAGATCATTATAAACACTTCCAATGATGGCGTTTCTACCACTTGCCTGGGCAGCTTGTTCCAATGCCTGACCACTCTTTCAGTGAAAAATTTTTCATAATAGCTGATTTAAACCTATCCTGGCACAGCTCGAGGCCACTTCCTCTTGTCCTGTTGCTTGTTAATTGAGAGAAGAGACTGACTCCCACCTTGCTACAACCTCCCTTCAGGTATTGGTAGAGAGCAATAAAATCTCCCCTGAGCCTTCTTGTCCCCAGTCTAAACAACCCCAGATTCTGTAAATGATGGAGGGTTGGTCTGATGAGCACCTCTGCCAGCTCCCCGTGGTACACTTTGGTGGATCCCATCTGGCTTCAGAGATCTGTGTGTGTCCAAGTTGTGTAGCAGAGTGCTGACCATTTCCCCTTGAACTGTAATTGTAGAGAGCAATGAAAGTCTCCCCTGAGCCTCCTGTTCTCCAGGCTAAACAATCCCAGCCCCCTCAGCAGTTCCTCATGACACTTGTGCTCCAGACCCTTCACCAGCTCTGTTGCCCTTCTCTGAACATGTTACAGCACCTCAATGTCTTTCTTGAAGTAAGGGGCCCAAAAGTGAACAAAGGATTCAAGGTATGACCTCACCAGTGCTGAGTACAGGGGGCAATCACTTCCCTAGTCCTCTTGGCCACACTATTTCTGATCCAAGCCAGGATACCATTGGCCTTCTTGGCCCCCTGGACACACTGCTGGCTCATGTCCAGATGGCTGTCAGCCAGCACCCCCAGGTCACTTTCTGCTGGGCAGCTTTCCACCCACTCTTCCGTAAGCCTGTAGGGCTGCATAGGGTTGTTGTGACCAAAGGGAATCAATTTACTAGGTTCATTCTTCTCCCCATCCCACTATATGAAACAAGACACACAGGCTTTAGGAATCTCATTTCACCTGGACTAGGCTGAGAATCATCATATTATTGACTGCTGTGGCTCAGCTGACAGGCAGTATCTTATTAAACCATAGCAGCTCACTAACTGTCAGTAGTAATCATTCTCTTTGAAAGCACCTTCCTGTACGGAAGCTGGATCTACAAGACATTAATATTAAAAGTTAATTGTTGAAGTCAGTCTGTGAACAAGTGTTGTGGTTTGGAGTTTTTAATTGACTAAGATAATTTTGCATATAATCTTCTTAGAGCTCTATAGAAAATCTATTTGTCTATTAAGCATGGTAAAAGTTTATAAAACACTTCAGAAATGCTCTTGCTTATTTTCTCATATCTAGATACAACTCTTTCTAAGTAATATGATTACTATTTTTTAACATAAGCAATGCATTTCAGGAGATGAAATCTGAGCTGAAGATGAAGTATGATGCACAGGTTACTTTGTACAGAAGTTACCGAGTAGGAGACCTTCCTGACATCCAGATTGAATACTGCAGCCTCATTGCCCCTCTACAGGGCCTTGCCCAGGTCTGTCTGCTTTTCAAAGATCATTTGTGAAGTTTTCTGTTGCTGTAAGGAAAATGACATGTACCTGTGCTTTTAAAATTGATTTGCTGTTTTGTAGTCAACCACTCTACTTGAGAAACAGTTGTTGATGGTCTTTACAGACGTTATTGCAAAGGACATCTCAGTCATATCTCTTCTATCATATGGCTGTAACAGACTAGTAAAAATACAAGTCAACTTATTGTGACTAAGACTGGACTCGGACTACTCAATAAAGCTGATCCAGTTTTCCTACTTGAGAGCGGGAGAGACTGTAGACTGAACTGAGCAGTAGACTGAATTCCATTTTACAGTCTTTGGGAAGTCTAAGTCTTCCTGGTTACTTTTGTGTTTCATTTCTTTTGATGGTCCCTAATCACTGTGTAAAGGGAAGAAATAGCACGCTCAAGAGTTATCTGAATAGCATTAGATAAAAAGTTAGACCACATTCCAGGCCTGTGGTAGACCAGGATGCATGGGATTATGTAACACACACAAATGTGTTTCTGGATTGAAAAAATGCCTTTAAATCTCAGATGGAACTGCTTGTGTGTACAGACAGTCTCTATCTGTTAGGTGCCTCAATGTTAGGTCCAGGTCTCCTCACACATCAATGTCTTGTGTTTTTTCCTGAAACCCTCTTCACAGACTGTGGTGTCCATAACATGATACTGGGTATCTGGTTCCTGTAATGGGAGTTGTGAGTATGGGAAAATTTATTAATTCCACCCTCTCCACCAGCACTCTGGCCTGAAACCTAGATTGTCTTGGAGTTTCTTTATGTAGAAGAATTAAGATGAGATTTGAATGGGTAGTACAGTAATTCTCAGCATAGGCGAGATGCATACCAGACTAATTAGTCCACTTCCCAAAGAGTGTCCACATAGGGATTAGGCACAGGGTGGGTCATATATATTAATTTTATTTTTTAGTCTGTTGTGTCACGGCAAAATTCAGTGATCTTACTGCTTTTGTTGTCATTTACAGAAAGATCCAACATTTGCCAAGCAGCTTTTCAGCAGTTTGTTTAGTGGAATTTTTCGTGAGGTAGAAAAATCTAAAAATCCTTCTGAGAAAAACACCATTGTCCAGAGGCTGCTGAACGACTTCAATAATTTCCTCAGTATGAGCCTGTCATACTTTCCACCATTCATTGCGTGCATCCAGGTAAATCCTGCTACATGGCATGAAAGTAACTGAATATAATGTCTTTGTGTGAACGTGTGATAAACCCAGTGGTAGTGAAGGTCAAATACTCTCACTGAAGTTTAGACAGAGATGGAAAGAGAACTATTAACCAGATGGATATTTCAAGTGACACTTGTTAAAGTCAACTAATTAATTCTGTGCCTCTGAACTGATTTTTTAAGTTTTCTATAGTATCTGTAGAGTTTGAGTCACCTCTTAATGTTTTAATTACATCACTAACAAGAAGAGATTTGATTTTAAATTAAAGCCATCTCAATTGAAATAAGAATTAAGAGCAATTGAAAGGGTTATGTGGGTGTCACATGCTTATCTTCCTGTTTCTGGGAAGTGCTTACTGAGGAATTCTTTGATGTCTTGAGGATATCAGTAGCTGTCAGACTGTTTGTTGTTAGCCTCTCTTGTTTACTTTTTTCAAATTAGTCCCTTGAAGTAGTTTTCTGGGGATTTTCAGTAAAAAGGAAAGGATACTCCCACAAAAGAGTGAGTGGGTGCACCACAGTTGTTTCACTGGAAAGGAAACACAAGCCTTTCTGCTATGAGAATATACTGACCTGAAATAGATTGTGAATTTCATCTTTTAACCCAGTTTTCAGGGATATTAAAAAAACTTGTCCAAGCACCTGTTACATATTCATTGTCGCTGTATTTAATATTTCTTGTCAACTGTGTTGTCTGATTCCTAACTCTCAAAAGAAACTTCTTTTGAGTGGCAGCTAGTGACTCCTTTTTTGTTATGGAAATTTAAATACTCTGTGACAGTAGATTTCATTCCTAATACAGAAGAAATGTCTAGTTTGGTGTAGCTTTGTAAACAGTGACAAATTTTGCTTCTTAGTACGTGTATTTACACATCTGAAAAAATGTAATTTCTTGTTTACTTTTTCTGTGCAGCTGCATAAAAGATGAAATACTATGGGGATTTTTCTGGACTGTCTTGGTATTTTTCGAGCCAGCATCTCACAATAGCTGTCTGTTAATATTCCCTCTTGACATTGTGTTTGTTGGTTCTTGATGGTATTGTGTTGAATTATGCTGTCTATTAGATCCTATTAATAACATCTTTGTATTAGACTACGTTTTTTTCTGACAAGGCATAAAATGAAGACTCAAAAAATAGGTAAGTTAAAATTCATAAAAAATATGAGCAGTAAGAGCATCTCATTGTCATCCTTATCAATAATGAAAGTACAACAGCATGAATGCAAGCCTCAGCCTGTGAATTTGAGCATTCTGCATAACAGTGAGAGGAAGTCTTTTCCCCAGCAGGGAGTAGAGTTTATATTGATCAAGTTAGCAAGCTGCAAGAGTGTGAGTGAGAGCACAAGAGTGTCAAGGCAGTCATTTGGCTCACAAAGACTGTCCTAGTGACTTGGCCATTTGGAAATAAAGCTCTGTTTCCTGTATCCCAACAGTATAATAAATGGTGGTTTCATAAAGGATTCCTACTTCACTGCTGTGTCCTTCTGTCTGTTTGACATTTTAGTCTTCTACAGCCTGACGTCCCATCAAAGGAGTAACTTGGTGGTAAAAACACCTGGTTTTGTCTACACGTATAATCTTAAAATTTACTATGAAGGACTAGGATTCCTTTTCAGGACAGATTAAGAATCAGCTGAAATACTAAAAGAAGTTAACTCCATGAAAAAAGTCTACAAAGCCTCCATAGAGATGCTAGGCCTCTGAAGATTGTATAATTGCCTTATAAATACTTTAGCTGACAAGCCAGCTTGAATGCCATTCACGCTAATCTTCGAACATATAGTGCAAGTAAAGACAGAGCATGTTGCATATGGAGCAGGGAACATTCCCTCTGCTTTCAGAAGATAAGTAATCGAATAGTCACCAAAATGCACTACATAGAAAGATACCTCCTTTGATGTGGGACAATGTCTGTAAACTTTGAGTTTGGAAGGGTATTTGTTCTTTGGAGATACCATTATATTTGCACAGTTCTTACACTTTTTCCTATGCTAAGAGAAAGGGCTTTTGGTCTTACCTTAGCAAAGTTATTCTTAAGTTTTTAGATTGTGCAGTTGACACTGTGCTCCTGATGGAACCACTAAAAGCCGGCAGTCAAGGAATGTGTGCCTCTATATAGGAATGTCTCAGATATGTGTGCAGCTAAAGGAAATTGCCTGAATAGTAGATGAAATATATATATGCTCATCCCTCATTGGGATCTGCCTGGTCTGTAACTCAGGAAGCTACAAGAAGCTGTGTTTTTTTCCTTTTTTGATTGAGTACGAATTTATTAGCATGAGAGTCTCAGCTATACTGTTGTGTCATGAGTTTGCTTATGGCAGGTGCCTATTCTGAAGTTTTGGTGGTGATTGTCATTTATCAAAGAACTGTAGCTTGGTTGTTCTCACCCTCCTCTTGCAATTTCCAAATAGTGATTTCTTTTCATATAGTATTCTTGAACATACTGTGTTGCAAGAACCAAACTTTTTCTAAAATTTGGTGCTGTTTCTTGTAATGGAAGTTATACTACCCCTCTTCCGTGTTGTAGTTTGTTTCTTCCTGTTTGTTTAAGATATTATTGCAAATTTTCTTTAGATTCTTTAGTGGGGAAAAAAAAAATCCAACACTGGCTTTGATAAACATGCTACTCTCTTGATATTTTTACCTGTATTTGGAATAGTGATTTAAGTATTTAAACAAACCTTCAAGTAAACAAAAATGTTTATCCCTGAAAATGAGGTTATTCTGTAGTGGGACTAATGTTAAATATGATAAAGATGTGCTAGAATTGTTGTCATGTGTATAAATCAGGCAGGAGTAGATGGAGTATGGTACTAAATGAGTCTAACAGGAAGCTGTGATATGCTAAAACTGACAAAGTGTGTGGATATAAAGCCTGTAGCTTAGAGAAGACGTGGTGGTTATTTGTGCCTTTGGCTTGTGGCAGGAATGCACCACTGAGTAGGTTAAGTGAAACGCAGCTGCTGTGTAGCAGGTACAATCCTGCCAACAAACAGAAGGAAAAATTCAGGCTGTCAATGTGTCCATCTAGCTATCCCCCACTTTCCTCATGATTCTGTCCAGAGAGTTTCAGAGTTGCAGAATCACAAAATATTCCGAGTTGGAAGGGACCCACAAGGATCATCAAGTACAACTGTTAAGTGACTGGTCTGCAGTTGTCCCATGTCCTGGAGATGAAGTATTCTGTCCTATTCTCTGTCCAAAGAGAAACAGCACAGAAGGAAAAGATTACAGTTTTCACATAGGTGGGAAATTCTGGAAATCTAATGGCTTATTTCCAAAGCTTGCACTGTAGGAAAAGGGAGACCAAATAAGTTATCTGTAAAAGGTTGTTATCAGCATAGTTTTACATCAGGTAGACACCTGTTGTGTTGTTTTGTTTTATTTTACAGGAAATTAGTTACCAGCACAGAGCACTGCTAGAACTGGATTCAGCTAATGTGAGCACGAGCTGCCTTGCAAGTTTGCAGCAGCCAGTGGGCATCCTTCTTCTGGAGCATGCCCTGATGGCTCTGTCCCCTGCAGAGGAGCCCCCGTCCAAGCGGATGCGCGGGAGGATAGAGCTTCCCCCAGATGTGGTCAGATGGATTGAACTTGCTAAGTAAATTCTTTTTTTTGTGACAATTTGCTCTCATTTAGGTTTGCCTTGTGAAGAACTGTGCCTTTATGATAACCCTATGTGATTTCTTGTTTAGTCTCAGTAACCCAACTCTTTAGAATTAGATATGCTTTTAATTTCTTCTCAGTTAATTACTGTCTTTCAGTGAGAGCATTTAGACTTAGCAGCTATGCACTCTGATGATGCTATCAGACTGCTGAAAAACATCTTGTTCATAGCTTTTCAGCTGCAGGAGTTTCCACAGTTCAGATATTAACCTACAAGATGAAGTTTATGTACTTAAGTACATATTTCAGATCTTACGTAAAAAATATTTTTTAAAAATTTACTATTACAAGCCAGTAGTATTACTGCTTATTGAATTATAGTTTCTGTTTGTATTGTTATACATCTGTTCAACTAATTAAAATATTTCTCTTTTCAATTTTACTAGGCTCTACCGATCTCTTGGGGATTATGATGTCCTTCGTGGCATTTTCAGTGGTAAAATTGGGACTAAGGAAATTACACAGAAAGCGTTGTTGGCAGAGGCAAGGAGTGATTATGCTGCAGCAGCTCAGTATTATGATGAGGTAAAATGACAGCAAGATTGTTTTGTTTCACAGATCTCTCATGACTTAAAACTAATAAGCCAGAATGAAACATTTTGAGAAGCAACATATTGTTTAAAATATCCTTGTGTTTTATTTGATTGACAGTTCAGTCGGTAAAGACAATTGGAACAGATGAGCAGTCACAACAGAGCAGTTAGAATGATGTTTTTCCTACTCTCATTACGAAGTTTCACATGTGTGATTATCTAGGCAGACAAAGAAAATACCATGGGCACACTACAACCACAAGAGAAAAAAATTGCATCTGTTCACAACATATGTGATAATGGATAAAAATTAAGAAGGATCTCTAACCTTCTTTTAAAGTGTTTGCTCTTTAAAAATGGAGGTTTACTAAAGACAGCTACCTGAAATTAGTTAAATACTAACAGGCTTGAATTTTCTGCATTTAATGTTGCTGTCATGCTCTGGTAAATGGATAGATATTTTTATGAGACGGTGAATTACAGTTAAGTTCCTGGTGACTTAGAATTGACATGAGTGCCAGATTCCAGCTGAGAATCTTTTTTCCCCCCCAAATTTATTCCTTAGGCATTCTCTAAAGAAGACTGGCAAGATGGAGAGCCAACAGAAGCAGAGAAGGACTTTTGGGAGCTTGCATCTCTGGAATGCTATGACCACCTCACAGATTGGAAGGCTCTGGAGTATTGTGCTACTGTTAATATCGACAGTGGAAAACCTCCAGACCTAAGCAAAACATGGAATGATCCATTTTTTCAGGTTTTTAGAAATTACTTCACTGATACTGCACCATTTTCTATCTCTGCAGGGATGTCCTACAGTGTTGAGATTGGTGAAAATCAGTTGCATTATTTTGGTTACTCTACTATGGAAATTAGCAGAGTCTGATATATTAAAATAATTCAAGCAATTACTTCTGCTATTTTTATAATGTTTAATTTTTACCTTGAGTCTATGGCTGATCATATAAGACCAGCTTGATCATCACCTTTTTCTCTTTGCAGTCTTTTTGTTGCTTTTATCACTTCTATTTGTTTCCTGTTTTAAGAGTTACCAAACACTGGTTTTGGAACTAGTAGAATTTGCTAACAACTCCTTGAGCTATCAGAAAAATCTGCTGTGATTTGTTAGCAAAGCGGAATTTGGGAAAACATTTAAGAAAACCATTCAAAATATTTTTATGTTTATTTGATCTGCCTGTGATAACAAAATAATTGATCAGTATCCTGTTCCTAGAAATAAAGAGTGTATTTTCACCTTGTAGGAGACATATCTGCCCTATATAATACGCAGTAAGTTGAAGTTACTGCTCAATGGGGAAAATGACCAGACTTTGCTAACCTTTATTGATGAGGCAATGAAGACAGAACAGAAGAAAGCCATTATAGAAATGCATTACAGCCAAGAGCTTAGTCTCCTTTACATCCTGCAAGATGATTTTGACAGAGCCAAATATTACATTAGCAATGGCATGCAGATCTTCATGCAGGTAACAATCTCTTCTCTCTAGTATGATTTTTCTGTATAAACTCCTGGAACAATGAAACTGTTGTTGCTATTACTGCTGCTGTATTATACTCTGAAGAGAAACACTTGCTCAAACAGAATGAAATCTAGGTGCCTTCCATATGAAGACAAATCTTCTTTTGAATTCTGCAATGAAGACAGGTAAGTGAGCTAGTGGAGTGCGTCCTCTAATTTTAATTAATTAATTAATTTTAATTAATCTGTTTTGCTGATTTAATCTTTTATATGTTTTTTGGAGTAATTGTTTGTGCAGATAATAAAAATCCTATTTCATTCATCTTTCCAGAAGCCTCCTGTCTCCAGAACAAACTTGCAAAGAGAGTATTGCATTGAGAAGTTACAAGTTCTGTCAATTACCCAGCTTTAATTAGACTGTAGGACTCTGCTAAAACCTAGGTTTGGAATTGCAGCTAGAATATGCCTCTGTGTTTGTCCAAAGCAGAGTTGCTCTCAGATTACAGGCTATTAAATTACTTTTGAGAGCTTGGGTTCTAAAGCATAATATATAACAGCATCAGATCAATAGTTTATAGAGCAGTGAATAGAACCATGTTGTAAATTCTGTCTGTGATATCTTTCATTCTCTCCCTTTGTTTGCAGAGCTATTCCAGTATTGATTCTTTGTTATATCAAAGTCGAATGACCAAACTGCAGTCTGTACAAGCTTTGACAGAAATACAGGATTTCATCAATTTCATGACCAAGAGAAGTAAAGATTTTTTTTCTCAAGCAGTTTTCATTTCGTTGTGTTAAATAATCATGGTTTCCTGAACTTTGAATTTCTGAACTCCTGTTTGAAGGAGCATAAGTGTGGAATTACTTCTTATGGTCTTCTTGATAGTAAGAACTATTACAATTCTGTAAGATAGGCTTGAAGATAATTGTGTTCTATTGCAAAGTTTTATTAGCATAGCTCTTGTGATTAGAGTTAAGTATCTCATTTAAAAGTGCAAGTAATAGTTTTAAACTAAGATTTTTTTTTTTGTTAGAGTAACTTTTGGTAGGAAATAATGGTTAGCAGGGATAGAAGATGGATATGGTATATAAGTTATAGCTACTGAGGTAGGCATGAAGTATAAATCTATCCACATAAACCAAATTATATATTAAATTTAGTTAACAGTTATACTATATTCCAACGTGTTTCTTTGTGGAAAGGACCCTACCCAGTGGTGATCCCCTGTGACAGCTGACAGTAATGCCTTTGTCAAATCTCCTGTGCTTCAGCAATAAACAAAAGCAATATGATCACTGAAGTGTTGTATTTAGTGCAAGCCCAGAAATGCAAGTGGGTTGGTTAATTGCAGTTTTCTGGTTTGAATGTTAGACTATGGGTTTTTTAGCCCTTTTTCATGCTGTTTGGCTTTAGATGCATTTAAAGTGTTCTTAACTGATTTCTAGGTAACTTAACTTCAGAGGCTTCCCTTAAGAGACTTCTCGGAATTTGGACAAGCAGATATCCAGATGCTAAAATGGATCCTATGAACATCTGGGATGATATCATTACAAATCGGTAAAATGACATTCTTGGGTTAGCTTAAGTTCTGTCTGCCTTCTGAGTTCCAAGAAGTGCTTTTTCTAATGCTGCTTGTATCATATGGGGCAGGGGAGGGTGATCCAGTGTACAACTTTTTTTTTTTTTTTAACGATTTTAATAGCTTTATCAACTGGGGGCTTTGTGTAACTAACTCATCGTGAGGAGCAAAAGCAGGTTGAGAAATGCCCAGGGAATAAGCAGTATTTTGATAGGGAAACAGAGATAGTTTAGGGATTTTCTTGCACCAGTGACTACATGCACTGTGCAGTCTAGCCCACTTCAGCAGCCCTTAAACATACCCACTTGTAACTGAGTAGAAATACTTGCCTACTTTGTAGGCCGTTACAAAATGAAGGAGTATACGAAATAAGCTCAGCCCTATCACTGTCAGTGCTTCACCTGTTTATAGGAAAGTTAATAACCAGTGCTCTAACTGGAGACTTCTGCTATGTAATTGTTGCTAGAAAGAACAAAGACTCTCTGGAGACTCCTTTGGATTAGCTCTGAAGAAGCTGGAATGCTTTTTCAGAGTTGAAAGTTTTCTGTCCTTGCTGTGGTGTCTATCTTCATCCCGGTTCATTCTTCCAGTGTAAATCTAGATTAGCCCTCCTTTTCTGGTCAACAGTTTCTTCAGCAGCTTTGCTGATACATACTGTGCTGTATAATTTATCTCCTGTTACAAGGAAAGCATGGCCACAGAAGAGCTTATTGCAGTTCAATATTAGAATGGCATGGCTTACTTCTTTACAAAGTCTTGAAGCATTTAAAACCCTGAAGGGTCTTAACCACTTTATATTAGAAAATCTTTTTTTCATCTTGAATTAGTAAAAAGGGTGTGCCAAGCGCCACTTCAGACTGTAGTGCTGTTCTCTGCTCTAAGCAACAGTCTACATGAGATGTGTTATTAAGTTAGATAGGACCAGTTGTGGAATGAAAAGGATTCAGCATTCATTTATGGCAATGCCCTTTCAAAAGCTGATTATGGTTGCTGATCTTTTCTGCAACACAGATTTCAGTGTTGGTATGTGTTGATGTGATATACGTTTGAATAGCAGATTGACATAAAATACAGCCTGGCACTTTCACTAAACAATTGAGACTCCTGTTTGTTTGCACTTCTGTCAAGTTGGAATGTGAGTTATGCCTTGGTGAACCTAAGGGATTGTAGCTATTATTTTAAAGGAACGAACTAACAAAAATCCCACTCTATTATGGACATTTTCTAATATTAATCTTGTCAGTTCAAGATCCTAGAATGCACCTAGGGTCAACCTGTCCCCCATTACGAGTTTCCAGACTCTGAGGACTGTGGTTGCCCTTGCCAAAGATGATCACTCGAGCTTGCCTTTTTTACTTAGCTTTGTTTACTGTTAGGCAGATTAACACTTTTGAACATTCATTTCCTTGAGTGTGATTTGTACCCCTGTTGTTGTTGTGCAGGTGTTTCTTTCTTGACAAACTGCAGGAGAAACTTCCCTCTGGTCAGGCCAATGATAGTATGGAGGTGGATGAAGAATATGGTGCTGGTGACCGAATGGAAGTGGATCAACAGGGTGAAGACATTTACGCAATGATTAAGAGCTGCAAATTTAATATGAAAATGAAGATGATAGAAAGTGCCAGGAAACAGGTGACTGTACTGTCTGATAGCTTCCAGTTTGGTGAGAAAAAACACAGAAACTACAGCTGGAAAAGCCTTTTAGGTGGTCTTGGGCACCCTCTTGCCAGGGCAGACCTTGCTTCTTTTTGACACTACTGTCCAAGACATTTTGAACGCTCAAGAATGTCAGTTCCACAGAGAAAGAAAACAAATGGATAAATGCTAATTA
>WEIV01020536.1:32477-57224 GCA_013390005.1 Calyptomena viridis
GCTGGGGTCTCCGTGAGGATCCCAGATCCTTCAGGGCAATTTGAGGTGTAGTCCCAATATTCTGGACTCCAACAGACTACCTTCACAGAGTAGTTAGCATAAAATAAAAAAAAAAGTGTTCTTAATTTGTGTATTTATGGTTGTTAAAGTAAAGCAGATCAAGAAGAGATTCCTGCATTAAAGGCTTTAAATTTTCCGGTGTGTACAAACTTAAGCAAAAGCTTGAGCTTCGTTTATTAGCTAATTGTTAAGAGCATTCTTAAGGAAATATAAAACATGAGCTTAAAAGCTCATCTGTGTCACATAAGCAAGATTGCAATACCAGATATTTCTGTAAGATTAAGAAGGTTAGCCTGATTTTAGCCTAGTATTAAGCAGTACTCTGACCCTGGATTTCTCCCTCTATCTAACCAAAATGTGAACTATTTAATTTCAGTTGCAGCATTTAGTGTGGCCAGGAGGGCTAGGGAAGTGATTGTGTCCCTGTACTTAGCACTGGTGAGGTCATACCTTGAGTACCATGTTCAGTTTTGGGTCCTGCACTCCAAGACTCCAAGAAAGACACTGAGGTGCTGGTCCAGAGAAGGGCAGCAGAGCTGGTGAAGGGTCTGAAGGACAAGTCTTACGAGGAGCAGCTGAAGGAGCTGGAGTTGTTTAGCCTGGAGAAGAGGTGGCTCAGAGAGGACCTCATTGCTTTCTAAAACTACCTGAGAAGAGGTCGTAGTGAGATGGGGCTCTATCTCTTCTGCCAGGTAACAACTGAGAGGATTAGAGGAAATGTCCTTAAGTTGTGCCAGGGGAGGTTCAGGTTGGATGTTAGATTTTGTTTTTACTAGGAGAGTGATTAGGCATTGGAATAAGTTGCTTATGGAGGTGGTGGAGTCACCATCTTTAGAAGAGAATTGTCTGGATGTGGCACTTGGGGATACAGGATAGGGGTGATTGTGGTGGTGCTGTGTTCACATTTGGACAGATGATCTGGAAGGTCTCTTCCAACCTTGATTCCATAAAGAATTTTATCAAGTCCCACACTGCATAAGCTACATTGGAAACGTATGATCAATATTACTATGTTTCTAATAGGGAAAAAGACATCAGACTCAATAGTTTGATGCATGCTTTTTTAACACAAATTCTAAATGTAGCTGTTATGCAGATGTTGCAGATATGTCTTGATAGGAAAAAAATCAAAGTTTTATTTTGTTTTCTGTTAAGTGTTTCCAAAAACTCTAGAAACATTAACTTTTTGCAGTTACAAAAATTGCACATCACATGTCCAAAGACTAATTAAAGTTAAAGGTGTGGGTTTATATTTCCATTGAAAATTGTGGAAGTTAAAGTTCTATAAGTTACTGCTAGAAATAATGTCCTTATTTTTTTCTTTTTATCACCTGCTCAAAAACATCTAAAAACAGTTAAAGTTTTATCTACTCAAGACTTGCAATGAAGCTCCAGTTTCAGAGAGAATTGTCCAATGCTGCTTGTTAATGTGTGGCTTTTTTGCTCTTATGATTGAATTTCAGGTATTGGCAGGTCTGAACAAGGCAGCTTTTCAGTGTTTCAGCTGTGCCGTGAGGAAGTCCGAAGAGGAGGTGCAGTCCTGCTCCATGGAACATGTGGACGTGGTGGGAGTTACTGATGCATACATGACTTTGGTTGGTTTCTGTGACCAGTATCTGCGGAGGGAAGAGGAAGGCTTGCTTGGTTAGTCAGGGTTTTTCCTAAGCTTGTGAGGTGTATTTATCCATGATGTATTTATGCGTGAGCTTTTGTGATACCTAGGAGATCTCCCTGAACAGCACAGCTTGAACTTAAATGGAACAGTTTGTCCACCAGTTCAGCAGTATTTATATTCTTTTTTTCACCTATGCTATTGCTGCTAGCTTTGGTACTAGTGAATCACTTGCAGTCTCCCTCTCACATGTGAGGAATGTATCATAGCCAGCAGACGCTTCCCTTGTTCCTTCCCAGACCACAGCAGCCTTGTATTTAAAGCAGGCAAGATACCAGCAGTGATGCAGCTTTCTGATAAAGCTAATCCTTTCAGTCCCCAAGTACATGTGTTGCAGATGTGTGCAGTTCAAACAGATGGGAAGGAGAACAAAGTAAAAATACACTTAAAAAAAAATACCAAATTGTAAAGATGAATGTTTCAGATGATCAAAGACATGGAACAAGTGATGGTGTTTCTGATAATTCTTGTTTAACTTCTCTTGGCAGATATTAACACTGTGGATCTGCAGCAATTCCCAGCTATTGTGGTGGAGAAAATGATAAAAGCTTTAAAATTGAATTCCAGAGAAGCCAGGCTGAGATTTCCTAGACTGCTACAAATAATTGAAAGATATCCAGCAGAGACATTGGGTCTAGTGACACGAGAGGTTAGTTGCTTCCATTTTTCTGGCAGCAAATGTTACTGTAAATCAAATTTAAAAGGTGGGGGTGGGGATAGAGAGGTTAGACTGGTAAGTTTTGCTTCAGGTAAATCAGATAAATTTTATCCCATCATTGTTCGTCGTGTTTTCTCTAACTTGCACAGACTAATTCATATGGACAGAAATTTTTTTCTTGAAAGTTTGACTTTTTATCATTATTCAGATTCCAAATGTTAATTTGAGTGTTGCTGGAGAAAAGCTGTGCTGTGTTTTGTCTTTTTTCTCCTTCAGAACAATCTAAGTGGGCTGATAAAGGTGGTTAGTATTAGGGTGAAGAATGTATCTTATTCCTGTAGGCTGAGTTTCTTGCATGCAGAAAGCCAGCAGCTCTTCCAGAATTATTCCATGTCTCCCACCTTTCTCTGTCCTTCACTTCAAAGGTTACTACAGCTTTGTCCTTTGTATTTCCTACTTCCTTTGTTTGTTAGTTCATTCCTTCCTTCTACAACATGTCCCTCCATGGCAATATATCGTGAGCCTTCCCTTCTGTCATGGGACAGATAAGCTGAGACCTTCTCCCTTCTCTGTGACTCATGCCTATTCCTGCCTTGGCCTGCCTGCCTTTTCAAGCCCCTGAAGTTGTGCTGGTGCTCACAGAACAACAGGCCCTGTCAGAGGAAGAACTCAAGCGAGACAGAAGCAAGGCTTAGTTATCACAAGGAACTGAGAAAGTAGCAAAAGTGGCTGAAGTGTACAAGGTGTGGCCACAGTGAAACACCAATGGTTCAAACAGAACCTGACAACTGATCCAGCTGACAAATCTCAGCCAGAAAGGAAGTTCATGAGGAATTTACTTATCCTGTCACCCATCTTTCTGTTAAATACTGGCAATCCGATCTTAAATTCTATTAGAAATGTTTGAAGTTGAACAAAGGACAGAATTGTGGTAGGAGCTCCAGTGTTCTCCTTTCTGGCATTTTTTAATCAAATCAAGACTTCGGCCCAGCGGTATTTGAACTTAATTCCCTCAGATTTTTTAGTTGTTTATATGTGATGATCAAAAATTATTATATTGCATCCAGACAGAAAAGCCACAAGTTTGGGTGTAAAGCCTCATGTTTACCAATGAGCTGCAAATATTTATAATGGAAAACCTATTGAGCAGCAGCAGTGGTGGTAGTAGTAGTAATAATAATTAAATCTGTGCTTTATTGGGGAATGTTTTGCGCAACCTAATTGACATGCCCTGTTTCCTTTTCATGCGTTTTTCTCTGTCCATGCTGAGCTATGGAGCAGTTTTGTTTGTTTGCTATGTTTGGTATTTTCAAGGAGGACCAAAGTTGTAACCAGTGTCTGTGTTTTTGCAGCTTTCTTCGGTTCCCTGTTGGCAGTTCATTGGTTGGATTAGCCAGATGATGGCACTACTTGACAAGGATGAAGCAATAGCCGTACAACATACTGTTGAAGAGATTGCAAATACCTATCCCCAGGCAATCATCTACCCTTTCTTGATCAGCAGTGAAAGTTACTGCTTCAAAGATACTGCAACTGGTTGTAAGAACAAGGAGTTTGTAGAAAGGTGAATTTGCAATTGGAGTGACTCCTTTGGATGTTTTTTATTCAGGAGTGGACAGATTTATTTATTTTTCCTAAGCAAACTCTTTTCTTTAGTGAGCCTGAGAAACATTAGAGGGTAGTCCCACATGCACTGAGTTTTCATTTAAAGGCACAGAGAAATGCAGTACCTCAGCTCTGTCAGTGTTAGACATACTCACGTTGGTGGCCTGAATTTTTTACAAATTGTTGAATACATTCATCCCCCAGGCTGTGGGAAGTTAGAATTTCTCAAGATAAAAAGACAAGAGGCAACCCACATTTCCTTTGCCATTCTGTGGTAGTCAAAATTCCTTCTTCCTTCTTTTGCACTGCTGAGGTAGAAGGGAAGTATGGTGTATGGTTACACTCTTATTATAGTAGACTTGAACAGCAGTAAGTCAACACCAATCAGAAATGACACTTGCTTGGACATTTACAATCTTCCTAATACTGAGAGAAAGCAACTATGTTTAAATAGAGTAGATACTTCCTACCAGACTTCGAAGAAGGCAGTGAAATGGATGAATGTTATCTTGAGAAATGACAGCTCTGGTTTGTGTTCTTCTCTGTTTATTCAGTGTGCAACATACACCTTCTACAAGCCCTCTCTTGCCTATTTTGCCATGCAATAACACCCAAGGTAACCCCCAGGCAAAAGTCAGTTTCTATCACACAGTGCTGTAGAGCCACTATTACAGTTTTGGATGTCTTTTTGCCTTTTTTTTTTTTTTTTTTCAAATCTCTGATACATTTTCTGAATTTCTTTGCTTCAAATAAGAAGGTAAAGTCTTGTGCTTCACAGACAGTATCACCCTTCAATAACTGTCACGACAGGATGTATAGTCTGGTTAATGCCTCTTTCTGTTTGAAGCATGCTTTCCACTTAACCCACCAAGTTCCTATTTTCAGAGTGGGACATTTAATTAAAAAATTGGGAGTGCTGTGGCTTGTTCAGTTGACACATAAACAGTCATGCAGCCAAAGAGAGAATTCTGAAGGAGTCATACCTACCTACACATAAATTATTTTACCAGATCCTTGTATATAGCAGGCAGTGCAGATCATTGCTTATCTGCAGCTAGGTGGTGAGGGTAGTTCCTGTAGTATTGCGATGCATTTTTTTCTTCTTTCAAAGGATCAAGACTAAATTGGATAGAGGAGGAGTAGTTCAAGATTTTGTTCGCTCCCTGGAGCAGCTCTCTAATCCTATAATGCTTTTTAAGGTAAAGTGTATTTTCTTTTCTTTCTCCCCTTCCCCTTCATTCCTCACCCTCTTTAGAAGGGTTTAGAAGAGCAAGTTCTGGGTGGAGCCCGAAACAGTTCAGTTGACACCACAGCCACAGGAAGCGGTTCAACCCAGAATCAGCTCATCATGATGATGATGTTGGGGTGCTGTCAGCAGCTTTCATTGGCGATGGTCTCCTTCCCTTGTGCCAGCTGGGCTGCAATACCCCTTTTCAGCTTTCTCCTTCAGGGTCTGTGCCCTGCCCCACAGTCAGTCTTCCTTAATCTTTCTGAAGTCATTACAGAATTATCAGTTATGGCCATATCTATAATTTTGGACTACTTGTGTTTGACTTTTTTCCTGCTCTGGACTGGGCACCCCTGTCTATATTCTGTCCCCTTTGTCCAAAGGATTCTTGTCTTGTGTGTGCTGCTCCTGGCAGCCTAGAAGCTTTCTTGCTTTATACTAGAGACTACGGTAGTAAACATAATCATCGTAATAAAGTAGAATATCAAGACACAGAATGCAAGGGCAGTATTTCCATAGTCTTTTGATTGTCTTTTTGGTTCTCAAAGGACACATAATAATGGACTATTAGTACATATGGTAACCCAAATGCAATCTGAGTGGCCTACTGAAGAGCAAGGGTCACTAAACCTTTTCTCAGTAGTCATCAGCTTCCTTCTGTTTGCAGGACTGGGTTGAGGATGTCAGAAATGAGTTGGCAAAAGTTCAGAGAAACAAAAAGAAGCTTAAGGAAATGTATGAAGGAATGTACAAGAATTTGGGAAATTTGAAGACTCCTGGCCTTGGATTGCTGAGGAAAAGGTTTATTCAGGTATGTGTGTTCACTGACTGGTGTTTGCAACATGAACTTTTCTAGAAGACATTAGAAAGTCAAAAGAGGGAACCAGATCACAGCTTTTACAGGTGCTGCAGGACTTGATGAGACTTGATCCAGTCAGGAGTACTGGACTGGGATTTCTTTGCTAGAAGCCATGGACTTAATATAGTTCAGTTTCCATTTCTGAATGCCCTGCAGGGCTAAATGTTCCCTCTTACTCGGCTTCTGCCTCCCCTGTCCTGCACACTGCCAGGTTTTTAGGACCTGAACCTCTCTGATCACCCATGGGAATCTGGCCTTGATTTCTGTTCCTTGCTGCCAAGGATTTATGAGCACCCTAGGGAGTTTCGCCATATTAGGCTACTCAGATTTGCTGCTGATACTAAGTTACTTAGGGTAAGTAATATAGAGGAGTTGCAACTATGAAAAATTACAGAAAGGACTTTACAAAACTGAGTTCTAAAATAATAAAAATCAGTGGAGAAAATGAAGCGATACATGTGGCAAAAACCCATAATTACCCTAGAGTCATACATAAATTCTTCAGGTTTGAGCTGACTATTACAATTCAAGAACAAAGTTTTGTTTTGTGATAGTTCTTTGAAAACACCAGCTGTGAATACTCAAGGGTAGTCAAGAAAGAAAAGCGACTGTCATTATTAAGAATAGAGAATTAAACATGGATTTATACATTGACATAGCAATGACTGACTCTTGCTTCTTGAACACTGTTGTCCTTGTCTGCAGTTCTCAACATAGATATAATAAAATTGGATGATGTTCAGAGTGACAAGAATAATCAGAGGTAGAGAGTACAAGCAACTTTAGCATTCCTGCAGTTGGAAAAGGCACAATGATGCCAGATACAATAAAGTTCTTAACATCATTCCCAACACCAGTGGTGCTAGGTTGGCTGATGGTTGGACTTAAAGGTCTTTTCCAAACTTAACAATTCTATGAATCTATCAGGAGTGCCAAGTGTGAAGTAAATATTCTATGTAAGTGGCAGGTTCAAAACAGTGAGAGGTGTTTCCTCATTCATTACACACTTAAGTGCTGAACTCCTGCTTCAGAGATGCTTTCATGAGTTCAAATAGCACGTAGGCAATAGCATGGAGAGGGGGAAAATTATTTGAGAGCTTTTACATACAAGTGCACACTCCTGGGTCCAGAAATCTCTGAGCTGCAAATTGCTGGAAGCCAGGAGAGTGACACTCCTGTAGAAGGAGCATCCTGACTGTATGCTTGTATTGTATGTGCATAGCCCTGTGGCCAGGGCTGGGTGAATCCAGCTCTCTCCTATGTGGCTATCCTTATCACATTAGCATTAGATAAACTGAGCTAGGGAGATTCCTTCCCCATGGTGGAGGATGAGAGGAAGGTGGAATTGGGAAGAGATGAGGTGATAGAGCAGCAGAAAGGGCAATTGAGAGTTTAGGGGCACACCAGCCCTTTGAATGTGTTGCTGTGAGATAAGCTGGGTGTTTGATGATAACGACTTTAAATTTAAGAATAGGGGATAAGAATGTACAGGATGTGCTGATGTCAGGGGTGGGGCTAGAGAGAAGGAAGCAGCTATGTGTTGAGCTATACAAGGGTACAAGCACAGCAAGGGACCTAGCAGGCACAAAGACTTACTTAAACCAAAAAATTCATGGCTCTTTAAAAAGCTGAAATGTCCAGTATTAGAAGATGCTTGAAGTAGTGGTATGCTGTTGGAGAGAAAAGCCAGGAGGGTGGTGGAGAAGGGTAGCAGGGTTGTTCCCCTCTGTTAAAGGAAAGAGGGAGAGCAGTATTCCCACAGAGAGCAGCTGCAGAAGAGGGTCAGGGTGATTTGTAGCTGAATTAATTGCTCTCATGATGCATTATTATGAAGAAACAAAGTGTGAGACTATGAGAATAACCATATAATTTCTAGTGTCCTTGCTGGGGGAAAAACAACTTGTCTCTTGACTAACACATAAAATTGCCCTACTATGTGGAGTACCTCAGGCTTGTAATCTTCATGTCTATTATTTACGTACAATTTCAGTTGTAATGTAAACAATAAGAATCTTGCATTTTTTGAATATTAAATTACAGTAATGCATAAATTAAACGATGGTGATGAATCACATTAATTAAGATACAATGTTTAGGCAGCAAATAGTCAATAGCCTTAAATTTTAAAAGAAGTCAAAGAACAGAAGAGAGAAAGAAATCAGGTGTTCATCTGGAAATAGATTTAGTGATAAAGATGTTGTTGACCATAGCAGTCTCTTCAGAAGGATGATATTTTTTGTATTTTCATTTACTTCAGCAAAATAGCTGTGTTCTTCATAGCTTGGGAGAAAAATGTCAGGCATTGAAAAAAAAAAAAGTGAGCTTACATATCTTTCCAAGCCATTAATACCAGGTCCAAGAGGGAGCATCTGGTTTTTCTAACCCTTGAGTGTTGAACACAAGAAGTCAACTCGGTTAACTACTTGTAGATAATACTTTTTTATTATTGGATCTGTGTGAAATGTCTTTGCCCTTTTCCTTTACCAGGATATTTAAAATACTTTAAAATACAGCTCTATACATTTTATGTCCAAAATTATTACAAAGCAAATCATGAATAATAATAAAACAGTCAAACATTTCCTAGAACCGTAGAATGATTTGTGTTGGAAAGGACCTTGAATATCATCTAGTTCCAAGCAACCTGCCCATCTTTTACAGACCAGGTTGCTCAGAGGCCCATCCAGCCTGGCCTTGAACACTTCTAGGCATGGGGCATCCACACCTTCTCTGGGCAACCTGTTCCAGTGCCTCACCACCCTCACAGTGAAGAATTTCTTCTGAATATTTAATCTAAACCTGCCCTCTTTCAGTTTAAAGTCGTTGCCCCTTGTCCTGTCATTGCATGCCCTTGCAAAAAGTCGTTTTCCAGTTTCTTGTACGTCCTCTTTAGGTCTTTAACATTAATGTTTCACTGGGTGATCCTAAATTCATGTAAGAGGTACATGAATTAAGTATTAATGAGCAGCATTATTGATATGGTCACCCAAAATCCAACCCAAAATGCAGCTAGAAGAGGTAAAAAGGGATAAGCGTCTGGTTTTGACATATTACTGAGTTGATAAAATGTAGATATTTTGGTTGATGGTAGCTGTGGGTCTACCAAACAGGCAGTGAAAAGCTTCTGTTAGAAATAACAGAGGAGAAAGGAACTGGAGTAGAAGGACCATTGATATATTTTAGGAGCTCAGATGAAGATGTGTGTTAGAGAGGAAGGTACTGTTTGGTATTCTGTGTAGTTTCTGTCACTATGTAAATAGGATTCCCTTCTATAAATGATTCTTAGGCTTTTGGGAAGGACTTCGACCGTCATTTTGGCAGAGGTGGTTCAGAACTGTTGGACATGAAGGCTAGTGACTTTGGTGCGATTGCAGCTTCTCTCCTCTCAAAAATGAACAAAACCCATAAAGAACCCGGAAACCTGAAAGAATGTTCACCGTGGATGAGTGAATTCAAAGCTGAGTTCTTGAGGAATGAATTAGAGGTTCCTGGTAAGTTCCCCTTCAATGTTGATGGTGAACTTTCTCTTACAAGAAAGTTGCTGCTCTTGAGCTCTACTCCTTATGTTGGCTATGAGGCCTTTCTTTCCGTCCTTATACCTTACCTGGGCTTATCTGAAATAATTCTGTTCACTCCTAAATCTGTTCTTAAGTTGTAGTCCTGATTTTTAAATTTGTATCTGAAATTGTATCCCTTAAGTACGAACGTAGTATTTTTCTAAAGGCCTGACTCCAGAAAGTCTGATGTAGGAATCTAATATATGTTTACATCTAGTTCAAAAAAGGTTGTGTCTTCTGAAACCATTAAGAGCTGCGATTCAAACAGCTAAACAAGTAAAGAGTATTAGTAATTCAGAGATAAAATCATACTATGTGTATGTTAGGTGTTTATGCATTTTGAAATATTTTCTTCATAGCTATCATTCTACAAATTTGAAAAAAATATTTGTAAATGTGTTCTGTTCTTATACACACTTTAAAATGAAAAATCCGTCTATGTAACCTTTTTCTAATATTTTTTCTCCACTACCACTTCAGGTCAGTACGATGGAAAAGGGAAACCATTGCCAGAGTACCACGCAAAAATCTCTGGATTTGATGAACGGGTACGTTTGTAAGATTGAGTCAAAGTCCTGTGTGGTATAAATGTGTGTCCATATTCCATTTGAGGAATGTGACAACAGCAGGGTCCTTGCTTGTGTGCACATCTTGCAACACATCAAGGAAGGTCTGTAAGTGGGCAGTGTTTTTCTAATAGTAATTGAGTAACTTGATTATGTCATCTAGGAATGCCAGATCTGCTTGATTTCAGTGATGATTCTGTAAAAACGATTCTTCTGTCACAAATATTTTGCTTTTTCCTGTCTTTTTCCAAGATAATTGTAATGGAATCCTTGAGGAAGCCAAAACGTATAACAATCCGAGGCAGTGATGAGCAGGAGTATCCTTTTCTTGTAAAAGGTGGTGAAGACCTGCGGCAAGACCAACGTATTGAGCAGCTGTTTGATGTAATGAACATTATCCTTTCCCAAGATGCTGCATGTAGCCAAAGAAATATGCAGTTAAAAACTTACCAGGTCATCCCCATGACAACAAGGTAGGCATTTATCTTGAAGGGACAGAAATCCTTACTTTACCCACTAATACTGTTGGGATGTTGGAAAGTGAGATTTCTGTGTGCCAGATTCAGGTTTGGAGTATTTTGTGTCTTGGCTTAATTTATTTTTTTTCCTTTTGCCATTTAAACAACATCGAAGTTGCTTTGTCTGGAAATTGTTTTTCAGAGTATATTTAAAGTTGTTGCTTTTAACCTTCTTTTAGTGGGCACTAGAATGTGGTGTTCCTCTAAAGTTCATCTCTGAAATACTTGTTCATGTCTCTGACTTGTTTTGTTCTAGACTGGGACTCATCAAGTGGCTGGAAAATACTTGTACCTTAAAAGAATTTCTGAAAAATAGCATGTCTGAAGAGGAAGATATCAACTATAACAGGTGGTGCTTGGTTTAGCTGTCTGCTTCAATAGAGACCACTACTAATGGGTTTTTGGCTGACAGTCTTATGGCAGCGTTTTCTTTTTTTTTAGTTATTAAAGAATGAAATAAAGGCACCTATGAGCAAGGAAGCAGTTTGTACTTCCTGACCCAAATTAGTAATTGGCAACTGTTTGTTTAATGAATGCCATTGTACCTGGAATATCCTCCACCCAGGCTTGTTTAAACAAGAGCCTTATAATTATAATCATATGTGACGTCATTATCATCACAATTTCCTTATCAGCAGATTGATTTTACAAGTGAAGGATTTTGAGCTTTTGATTTGATCAGGCAGGAAATGGACTTGGGTCAGTGGGGGGCAGGGGAAGGGGAAGGGAGCAGAGAGAGCAATTCAGAACCTGGGTTCAGCAGTGAGTCAGCGATGATGGGGTGGGAATTGGCAGCAAACGAACAAAGCACAACTGTAAAAGAGCCCTCTCTGACTTTTTACAAATGCTGGATTTGAGTAAATTTTATTGCTTTGTCATGACTGTAATTGGAGGTTGAATATTTGTAAAATTGATTTAATTCTAGCATCTTAGCCTGTTTCTGTCCTGGAATTTAGATATGTTGTTTGATTTACAAACATTGTTCTTAGTTACATAATCTCTGGTTTTGTCAAAGTGTTGTTGTCACCATTTATTTTTACTAGTTAAGGTTTATGGGGCAGGTTGAAGGAACTTTCAGCGTGGAGGTTGGACTCCAAAGAGTCTTTATTTCTACAGTTATTTGATTTGTGAGCCGTTTAGGAACTGCTACAGTTCCTGCATTACTGCTGTCTGGCTCACTTGTGAACAGCAGTGATATTATGTTGGTCTCAATTCACCAACTGGGAAAGTGGAAAGGACTCACATGGAACAATCTCATGAAGGGAGGAAATTTCTAATATGCTAAATGTGGAAGATCAGTGCCTTTCTAAAAACAGGTCATAATTTATATTAAAAAAATCTTTATTTTATTGTTGTATATAGATGTTAGATATTTCCTTTATGTTATTCAGTCAAGAGAATTAAGACATTTTGTATTGAGCTATGTTTGAATGACAGCACTCGCAAAGGAAAATCCTGATGAATTTTCTGGCAATATTTTGGTTGGGGTAGAGAGAACAATTTTCTGAAGTTTTGAAATCCTTTTCCTTGTCTCCAAGTGATGGGTTATGCAGTCTATAAAAGATAAATGCTTCTTAAATGGAAAGAATCTTTCTATCTCAAAGCATGCTTTGAAAGGAAGAGAGAAGATGGGTGCTATGCTAAGTTGCTGCCTCTCTGAAATGGAAGTTTAATGTCTGATGCATTTAGTTAAGATGGGTGAAAACTATCCTATAAGCAGTACAAGTAATGAATATGGATTAATACCCTAAATTCAAGCCCCCATTCCTCCCTCTTGTATACATCAAGAAGATAAACTGCCTTCCTGCATTCCCTACCATTTTGGATGGACAAACAGCAGCGTGACTGTGGTGGGCAACATAATGCCTCTAAAAGGGCTATGAGACTGTGTTAAAAATCTTTCCCTCCCTGAAGAAATTATTTTGGGTCTTTCTTCTCAGGGCAGCATCTTATTTTCACAGTACCTATTGACAAATTAACACCTTTGAGATGTCTAATCTTCCATCAGATATGACTGAAGCACATTTGGAGCTGGGGGAAGGAGATGGGTAGATCAGCACATGCACTGATTGCTTAAGCTTCATGTCCAAAGCAAGGCTAAAATTAATGTAGGCTGTAGCTGTCTGACTCTTCCTTTGCATAAAAATCTCACGGGTCAGAGCAGCACACAGCCCACGGATGCTTGAATACAGAGTGGTAAGATCATCAAGGAATCATTGGTGTTTTTCTTCTTTTTTTGTCCCTAGCAAAAAAGGACCTCGTGCTGCCTATTCTGAGTGGCTGTCCAAGATGGGTGGGAAAGCACAAGGCATCTCTCGATACCATGCTATGTACAGGTACTCTTTAAAAGAGAACTGCATGTAAAATAATGGAAGCTAGAGTGTGCACATGCACAGAGTTGTAGAAATTCCAGGAAAATACATGATCTGCATTATAATATGGTGGCTAGATCTGATTTTTGCTCATTTTGCTGTTTTGTCTTACTGGAGATGCTCTGCAGGAGTTTAGAACTGCCAAAAATCCCACCAGAGCACAGGAATGCTTCCAGAAGCTTGCTCACTTCCTTAAGAAAGTGTCTAGAAGCACATGCTGCTCTTCGGGTTTATTTTCTAGGTGTCTTGTTCCTGATTATGCAGTAAGGTAGGCTGCCTCAGAGCCCGAGCATCTGCTGAAGTTGGACAGAGAAAATCACTGATTCACTGAGAACTTAAGAGTATTTGATGATTTGGTTCCTAACTTAACTTTACACATCCAGTGGGCTGTTATTTCAATGGCTAACATTATTCTTTCATTAACTTGCAGAAATGCAAGCCGTACAGAAGCAGTTATGTCTTTCAGAAGCAGGGAAAGCAGTGTTCCAGAAGACCTGCTGCGGTAAGTGCCGCTGTTAACGACTGTACCTATGTTGATATTTGTCTGTGTTCAACAAGCGAGTTGAGCTCTGTTTTGTTAAGGCGAGCCTTTGTGAAAATGAGCACATCTCCCGAAGCCTTCCTGTCCCTGCGGTCCCATTTTGCCAGTTCTCACGCACTGATGTGCATCAGCCACTGGATACTTGGTATTGGAGACAGACATCTATCCAACTTCATGATTAACAAGGAGACAGGTGGCATGGTGGGAATAGATTTTGGATATGCATTTGGTGCAGCCACACAGGTATCTGTTTTCTAATTAATTTGTTACACCTCTTGCATTTATTACGTGCATTTACACGTGTATTTTCAATACTGAATCTGATGCTTTTCAGTTGCCATCGTTCTGGTGCAAAATGATATTTACAAGTTAATAGAATAAAATCTCTGTGTCGGATATTCTCAGACGAGCCGGGAGCTATAGAGTTTCATAGCTGATAGGGTGGTAGTTTTGTGTAGTTCAGCAATGCTTTCAACCACTATCACTAGATATTCATGGCTAGAGCTTTGATGTCACAACTTGGTCCAGTTCTACTGTGTTGCAAGTTATTTTCAGTTAAATGACAGAGGGTTCCAAAGCTTAAAAAGAACAAAACACCCCTTTCTAACCCTTCTGTTCCAAGGCTTCTTATTTCTTCTTTTCTTTTGACTGTCCTCCCCCTCGGCTAGTTTTTGGGTGTGCCAGAGTTGATGCCTTTTCGCCTGACTCGCCAGTTTGTTAATCTGATGATGCCAGTGAAAGAGTGGGGACTCATTTACAGTGTGATGGTGCATGCCCTAAGGGCTTACCGTTCAGATCCAGATCTCCTCATCAGCACAATGGATGTATTTGTAAAAGAGCCTTCTTTGGACTGGAAGGTGGGGTTTTTCCTTTCCTTTTTCTTCATGTGAAAATTCTTAAACTGTAATAAGAATAAAACTGATCAAAGAGGAAATATTTCTTGATGCTCACTCTCAGTGTTCCTTTTATTGTTCTTTGTTTGATGAAGTTCTCAGAGAAACTGAACTTAAAGTATGTAAAATGACAGAATTCTATATTGATGGACAAACAATAGTAGTGTATGTCTCTGTTATCAGTGTACTGTTCTCTATCTGTGTGATAATACTGAAGATGTGGGTGTTTCTTGATCATGTTATGTTACTTATGGCAGCAGCACAAATATTTTCAGCTTTTTGCATTGAGCCTCTTAAATTTACATAACAGCAGTATATATCAAACTAATAATTACAGAGAAAAAAATCTGAAACTAGTAGCACTTCAGTGACTTCAGTTGTAAATTAAATTCATAGACAAGCTAAATATTATCTCACTACTTTGTCCTCCACTGCATCTGCAGTTAAGAGTTACTGGCTTGACTTGCTATGATCTGGCAGATGAAGTGCCTTTTTTAAGTGTATGATTTATGATAAATAAGGCAAATTTGTTTTCTCTTTAGAACTTTGAACAAAGACAGCTGAAAAAAGGAGGCACGTGGATTAAGGAAATAAACACGTCTGAAGTAAACTGGTACCCTTTGCAAAAAGTCAGCTATGTCAAAAGAAAGCTTGCAGGTGCCAATCCAGCAATAATCACTTGGTAAGATGCTCTCCTTTTGCTTTAAAACTGCTCCACTAAGAGCTTTGGCAGGCTCCTGTGTCACATTTTGCTCCCTTTGGATAGAACAGTGGCTGAGAAAAGAGAAGAGACAGACAGGGCAAAATTTCAATAAACCTGTCAGAATCATTTTGGTCCACATACAAGCTCTGAATCACCCTGCCAGCCAAAACAGCAGGTATCTCCCCATGAGTTTTCTTGCTCCAGCTCAGGCCTCTGAGCAGTTTTACTGCTCCTGGCAAGACACATCTCCCCACCCTGTCAGTCTGCTTAATCTTGTGCTCCTTGGCCCATGGTTCTTTATGATCATCTCCACAGCTTTTAGGTTAGGGGTAGTATTTAAATGGATATATGCTTCTGCTGAAGGATTGCCTGAAATGGAACCTGAACCCGCTGTAGGGGAGGCATGGAGGTAAGGCACTTCCCACAAACATCAAATTCAAATCTGATGGCATTTTCAGGTCATTTATGTCAGTCTAGTCAAGTCTGGCTCAAGCCAGAATGTCTTTAAAGTTCAGTTAAAAGTACAATTAATCCCTTCCATCCTCTTTTAAAATGACATTTTTGATTAATCAGGGGAAAGACAAAAAAAACAAAGAAAGCAAGCCTGTTTTAAAACCATACAAATATTGAAAAGTGCAGGACATGGGAGGAGTCCCTTTTGTGGTCAAGGCTGAACTGGCAAAGGCAGCAAAATACTTGTTACAGGCACAAATCAGGAGGGCAGGTAAGGAGATCAACAGCTTGGATGTGAACTGCTGCATCCTTCTTTCACTTAGAGACAGACCTTTGACAAGATTGACATATTCATGGTAAATATCCATTAGTAAAAGACACCTGAAATCACCAGCCTTCGCTGGCCAAGCCTTCTACAGCTCTTGAACAGTCTCCATGTCTTGATCTCAATTCAGGCAGCTTTATTTTTCGAGTGCTGTTTTGTATTTAAAAATCCATCCCAGATTTTTTGCTTGTTTCTTTTAGTAAGAGCTTATTTTTGTGTTCTCAATTTCAGTGATGAACTACGCCTGGGCCATGAGAAGTTGCCTTGTTATAACGATTTTGCAGCTGTGGCTCGTGGTAATGCCAGTCATGATATCAGAGCCAAAGAGCCAGAGGATGGACTTTCAGAGGAGACCCAAGTGCAATGCCTCATTGATCAGGCAACAGACCCCAATATTCTTGGCAGAGTCTGGGAAGGATGGGAACCCTGGATGTGATGAACTCCTCTCTAAAGCCCAGTCTGCCAAGGGACCTGTATCCTAACACACAGCTGCAACCAGATCAGCATTTGAAGGCCAGAAAGAAAAAAAAACCTCTTAACTGCTTTTATCATCAGTTAACTTGTCTGATAGAGAAAATAAATTTTTTGTATTAAAGCTGTATTCAAACAGTGATTTTTTTTTTATTTTTCTTGTATGTGATTCTGTAACACAGCAGCTTTATTGTCTTTGTGTTAAAATCAATTTAGAAAAAAATAGAGAGGCTGTAGAGCTTGAAGGTTTATTTGAAAGGCACCAAGATCCCTCAGTAGAAAGCACAAATTCATAACCTGCAAAAACCTGTGGACAGCCATGTGGTGATGTAGTGAAAGTCTGTGCTTGTCTTTTACAGAGACCTTGATGACAATTAACTGAAATTGTGCAGACACATAGTACTTGTAATTAAAACTAGAAGATTTTTTGTATCACTGGTATCAATGAAGCACATAGTGAAATTAAACAGAAAATGGCTTTTAACTCTAGATAATACCCGAAGTATCTGAACAGCTATTTCATTACTGGATGAGATGGTATAGATGAGACCATTCCAGCAGATTTGGTTTTTTAGCAATTAGAGGCTATACTCTGTTATCTTTGTCCTTGGGAGTTCTGAACTCCTCACATTGTGTTAATTCCAAATTATTTGTTTGGCCAAAGACAAGCATAACAGAGCACTGTAAGCTTCTTGCCTTAACGGCAGCACAGCACAGGAATGGCTACTGCATTTTGGAATTTGCTTATGTCAAAGTGTGGAGGTTGTGCCAGATGTGGCTCTTCCTCTGTAGCAGCCAGTTCTTGGGTGTGCCGGGTTTGGCTGGGGTTGAGTTAGTGTTCTTCAGAGGAGCTAGTGTGGGGCTATGATTTGGATTTGTCCTGGAAACTGTTGATAACGTAGGGATGTTTCATTATTGCTGAGCAGGGCTTGCACAGAGCCAAGGCCTCTTCTTGTCTCTCACACCCTTGGAAGTCCAGGGGTGCACATGGAGTTGGGAGGGGAACAGCCAGGATATAGACAACTCCAACTGACACAAGGGATATCACATACCATCAGGTGTCGTGCTCAGCATATACAGCTGGGGGAAGAAGGAGAAAGATGTTAAGGCAGATGTTAAGGGTGATGGTGTTTGTGTTCCCAAGTCACTGTTAGCCTGGCTTTCCTGGGGACGGCTGAACACCTGCCTGCCCCTGGGAAGTGGTGAATGAATTGCTTTGTTTGTGTGCACAGCTTTTGCTTTACCTATAAAACTGCCTTTATCTCAAACCATGAGTTTTCTCACTTTTCTGATTCTCACGGTGGGAGGTGAGTGTGGGGCTGAGTTGCCAGCCAGGGGTAAACCAGGTAACTGGTGACAAGTGCAGCATGGACAGCAAGAGGGAAAGAGTTCTCGCAAATTCTATTATTGCTTATTACCCAGAATTCAGTGTGGGATATAGATTCCATAGAGGCTTTTAATAATTATCATAAAAGGTGTAATAAAAATGAATCTTTGCCCTTTTGCTGCCTACACACTCTCCCTCCTGCCTCTGTGGTGGTGTTCTGGTCTTGCTGAGGGCCGTGTCTGCTGCTGGCACCAAACTCAAATGAATCTGTCAGCTGGAGAGCAGAGCCTCCTGGATAACAGTTCCATGAAAAATTCAGGATTGGGAAGATGCTGAAGTCTAATGAACAGGAAGAGAGTTTTTTATTTCAAATACTTTCCAGCAACAATTGCTATTTGTTACATTCCTTCTTAATAAATATATTCAATTGTTTGTGTCAGTAGTAGTATAAATCAAGAAATTCAGAATATTTTCATGAGACTTTATTGACAAAAACTGTTCGGCTGTATTTTTGTAGAGAACACATACTTAAAAATAAACTTTCAGCTGTATAAGGGCTTTCAAAAGTTAATTTAGGGCACTTTAATTGCAGAAAGCTTTCACATTTACCCATTTATTCAGAAGATAATTAGTGCACAGTAATGTGGGGGTGTTTTTTTGATAGAAGTATATGATATAGTCTATTTTTACATACACTTCAGTAATGTCTTGGTGTATTTTGTTCTTTAATCTCTGCTATCAGTTAAGATGGCAGTCCTATGACTAAAGCTTGGTCAGATGAGGTATCCTGGCTTTCATGGTGTCACTCTGCAAATACAAAGCACAATACAAAAGCCAACATGAAAAGGCAAGGGGACGTTTAGAAATCGAGTGGCTGGTCATAAGAGGTGTTAAATGGCACTTTCGGCACATACCTCAGATACTTACTAGGTACTTTAACCTGTACCACAGAGGACAAAGTTTAGGTTTATAGTTTAACGAAGTTCTTCTTGTAGGACTTCTGATATCCTCAGCACCAATAGATGTTTGTGCACAGCAGGCCTCCCTCCTTGGTCTTCTGGAAGGAGCTGGAGTCTGAATTCAGCCTGGCCCTTCGAGGGGAGGGGGCCCGGAGATGACCACTGCCCTGTGCCCGCTGCTCCCTTTAGTCCGTAGCAAAAGGTGCTCATGTAAAAGCCTTGTGAGCCAGGCAGAAGTGACCCTGACAGTGCAAACAGGCTTAGAATGTGTCTGTGACAATTTAAATAGTTAAAAGCTCCATCTTGACCCTAAAATAAGTGCAATAATTGAAAGCCTAGCTACACCAGTCCTTAGTAGTGATGTATTTGTCAAGATCACGTGTCAGCTGATGAGCCAAGCACAAAGCTACTGGATTTTTATGAGCAGAGACACATCCTGTGTGAAGCAAGTGGAGTTTCCCTAACGGAGCTAATCCCTGTGCAGCTGATTGAGCCTGGAATTAACCTCCAACACATGTAAATGGCAGCTGCTGTCCCCTATCCTGACTGAAGAGCGCTGCTCTCAAAATGCAGCCGCTAAAAGGAAAGGCTGGAGCCAGCCTGTGAAGCAGCGAGTTAAGTACTGACGCAATGCAAACCTCAAATCACTGGCCTCGGTGCTTTACCGGGCGGGTTTGTTTGGCTTCCAGAAAAGAATAAGATGATGTGAAGCTCAGAGTCGGAGACTGCATCAGGTCTTATGCAAAACAAAACTTGGGAACTATTCACAAGCACAGGAGAATATTTCCTTCTCAGATTAAGTAACCAGATGGATGGGCACTATATCTGGAAATCCATTATCTGCATCTAAAACCTTATGTAAAACATTAGCATATATTCTCACTAGGTTTTTCTTTGCGTATAGAATGATACTCATATTTAAACTAATCCTTACCATCCCTGCCAATCTTACAATTTCCCTCTAGCTAAGAATAACAGTACTGCTAAACCCAGAGGAAAGCTCTGCAACTGCAGCCTGCAGTCTCCTTTCCCAGCTGATAGAGAGGTCCCTGCGAGCTGCTTCTCGTGCTCAGGATTTTCCCTTAGTCTCCACTACTGCCCCACAGTTTATATGTTATCTCAAACTGTCAATGGCTGAGATGTGATACAGCACCAGCACATCTTTGGGCAAGGGAGGGAGCCTACGAACTTTCCACAAAAAACAATGAATTGGGCTCATATTCAGCCATAGAATAAGGAATTTCCTAAAGCTCTTCTGGCCTCACACTTAAGGGTCTGGCCAGCTGCTTCCCAAAGTAAGCATCTATATATAGGGACACTTCTCCCCAAACTTAATGTTTATCAAAATCAAGGAAGTAAAATAGGAATTTATTACTGCTACTTTAAAGCTCTTTTTTCCCTCTCAAGCACTGAGGATGGGGGTCTGCCAAGTCACTTCATTGACACTGCGCTTCATTTGGAAATTACATGGGCTTTAAAAATTTCATTTTTAAGCTATGCTGCTTGCAAGAAATGGCACCTACACAGAAAGGTCGCACCCTGGCAGTCACCCAGAGCACTGATGGTGTCACTAGTCTTGTAGCAAAGCTACCAAAGGGCTACTTCTTATGTCCAACTAATGTGTCCAGAATAGTGTTTGGAAGGGTTTTGTGTTGCAAAAATGTTTGGAAAGATTTTAGGGCCACAAAGATGATCAGAGGGCCGGAGCACCTCTCCTATGAAGGCAGGCTGAGAGAGTTGGGGTTGTTCAGCCTTGAAGAGTAGGCTCCAGAGGGACCTTATAGTGGCCTTTTTGTGACTAAAGGAGGTTTTAGGAAAGGTGTAGAGGGACTTTTCATCAGAGTGTGTAGTGACAGCACAAGGAGGAATGGTTTGAAACTGAAAGTGGGTAGGTTTAGATTGGATATTAGGAACAAATGCTTTACTGTGAGGGTGGTGAGACACTGGAATAGGTTACCCAGAGAAGTTACGAGTACCCCATTCCTGGAAGTGTTCAAAACCAGGTTAGATGGGGCTCTGAGTAACCTGGTCTAGTGGAAGGTGTTGGAACTAAATGAACTTTAAGGTCCCTTCCAACCCAAACCATTCTGAGTTTATGAAGCAATGGCCATAAGAGATTGGAAAAGATTTAATTACAGTTTCCATATTATTTACAGGGTGAGGTTTTTTGCCTTTTTTGATGGGATGGGAGAGGATAACATTGACCCTACTTCTCCATTATACTCACTGTAGATTTCATTTGATTAGGCAGAAGATCCCTCTGTGAATTTGATCACCTGATGTTTTTTCCTGATTGAAATTCATGCAAAACTGTATCAGGAAAAGGTTCAGAACATCCACCAAAGAGTGTGAGAAAACAAGGAGCACCAGTGGCACTTGTCCTTTTGGGAGCCCGGGCACATGGAAGATGTAATTCAGCAGCTCAGCAGCCACAGGTGCAGTTGAACAAACCCAGCCCAGGCAGACACCACTCCAGCTTAAACACTCACAGGGAGCTGAAACACAGAGATCCAACTAAAAGAGCTAAAAAGAAAAATCCTTTCATTTACCATCAAGTTGTTTAGCTGCTAATAGTGTGGATCAAGCCGGATCAGTGCAATGATGTACAAGTACAGTACAAGTGATGAGCAAAATACTGCTACAGTGGTTCAGGACAAGGGAAAGGCAGGAGCCCCAGCAGTGGTGGGATGAGTGGGCAGGGAGGGTCTGTCCAGCAGTCACTGTGCTGGCTGATGAGAGCCAATATCAACGGCAGGTAGGTACTGTCCCTACCTAGGAGTGTGCTGGTGGGTTTTTTTGGCTCTCCCCAAACAACTTGCAGCTCCCCATTTGCATGCCCCATTCCTTGCTCAGCCCCCAAGTGCCATTCCTGGCTTCTAGCTGATGAATTAAATGATCCTTGCACTCCTGCTGCTTCTTGGCAGGATGGGGGAGGGGGGAGAGAAACACAGCAAACCACTCTCTCATCCTTTTCTCCCTTGTTAGCTGACTCTTTGCCCATGAATCCCCCAGGAGCTGGTCTCCTGCTCCTCATCTCCATAACCTGAGGAACAGAGAAGGGCTCTTTAGGTTCCCCAGGACCAGCCCAGCCTTGCCATGCTGCCAGCCTCACTGTCCCAAAAAGTCCTGCGTGTCTGGCTGGGTTGTCACAGGTGAGCATGGTGGAAGAAGGGGGAGGGTTGAAGCTAGTATGAGGCATTGCCCTGTTTCCTTACCTGAAAGTGTATGAGTGGCCTGTCCCCTATTTACAAGGAAAAGCTAGTCAGAAATAGTGTGATTTAATTGCTGTCCCTGAAGGGCTCAGAGTCCTGGTGCTTCTCTGAGTTTTACAGCCAGCACTCCAGAACAAATTAAAGTTTTGTCTTTTTTCTGCTTCCTAAAGAAAGTTTTCTTGTCCTTTCTCACCAGATTTAAATGCTTTGCTTGATTTGGAGCAGGAACATCAAGCAAGTTTTAAAGAATTTACTCGAAATTCGGATACTCAAATGCTTCTTACTGCTGTGTAAAATTACTGGATCCCAGAGACAAGCCATGATTCAGTGCGTCAGGTACTCAGCAGGATGGATGAGGGAATCAAGGGCTCGTCTGTACTTCACTGCTCATGAAATTATTTCTGCAGTTGGGAACAGATTCAGATGCTGAGATGCCAGACAAATCCACCCCAAGAAAGAGTAGAACATGGATATCATTCTGCTTTCAGCCCAGTGCTTTGGTAAATGACAAGTATCACTTGCTCGCGTGCTCCTGGATGCTTCACTGCAGGTGTAGCACCCTGCCCAGGCTTCACACCCTGCATAGCACATGGGAGAACTCCCTCAAATGTGCTCCTAAAATCAGACATCTCAGGCTCAGCAACAAACACAACCAACTCACTTTCCAGGGGATGGCTCTTGCTGCTTGGCTTTGGGGAACCAAGATAGATCTGATCACAAGCTTTAAACACAACTCCAGGTCCTGAAGACCCTGTAGGCAAAGCTGCACCTTCCTTGGTGGGGGTTAGGTGTGACACGGGTGGCTTATATCGAGGTTTATGGAGGGATTCCATGCTCAGAGTTCTCCTTTTACTGAGGGATTTTGAGAAGATAATTGCCATGAGGCAAGGTGCCCAGCAGGGGCCTGGTGACCTGACTGGGAATTGCATCTTTTTTTTTGGAGTAAGTAATGGGCATTAAATGAGAGTGTTGGGGCTGGCACAGTGGCATGCCAACACTGCCTGATGACCAGCTGCCCTTTGGGGTAAGGACTTCAGTGAGCTGAACACAAAATACACTTCTGCATGCAAACAGTTAAACGAGGTGCTTTCCAAGACAAATCATAAACTCATGACTACAGCAGGTGAGATGTACCTGCTTCCAGCAATCAATGGAGCCTGTCACAGAGTAAGGGGAGAGACAGCAGACTGCCTCACATTTCTGAACTACCTTCCCATGCCTCATGTACCCATCCTTTACATTTCATGCAGAGAAAAAAAGGTTCAGGAGCACCATCTGATGGTCCCATTTCCCTGCCAGACAGCCAGGCCAGGCCAGGCCAGGGGCAGGTGGTGCAGAGTCATGCAACATGAATAGATGACAGTGGTAGATGGCAGAAAATAACATGTAAAAGGGTTTAGGGCATGTTATTTTTTGACACTGTGGAAAAAAAAACAACCACTTTTTGTGTCACTGTCAAGTTCAGTGGTTAAGGCTTGTATAGCTGGAGGTTGTGATCAGCTCCCTGATGAGAAAGGAAATCAAGTTTATTTAAACATAATATCACTGTGGGGTGAACAGCAGCACTAGAGTTAAAAGCAAAGCCTCACAAAGGGAAACCTTACCTGCCAGGCACAGCACACTTACCCTGATCCCACAAGCTTTCCCACGAGGAGATTACATCCAGAGGGAGAGCATGTACCAGTCCTGTTCCCAACTACTTACGCTAAAATACACACCCCTGTGATAAACAGCTGCGGTACTGCAACAGCTGCGGTAGCAGCAGATGGAGCTCTGCCCGGAGCGAGGCAGCAGGCCCGGCATGACCAGCACGTACCCATGGTCCCCAGAAAGCCACCTTGGAGGGAGCGGCACGGCGATCTGCAGGGCACAGCTTTATGCCAGCAGCGTCAGCTGAATGCTGGCCCGGAAAGTCGGCGCCTGGGATAGTCCTATCATAAATCTAGAGGGGTCTTCTGGGCAAATAAATAAATAAACAAATATTAAAACCAAAATGTTTAAGGGTGCTTTGTTGTGTGTTTCTTTTATAATTCAGTCAGTGGAGCACCTGGGGGCGAACCCAGAGTTCTAGACACTGTTAGGTAATTAGAAAACTTGTGCATGTCACATCTGTAAGTATTTTCATTTGTCCGATACTTGCCAGTTTAATATTAGTAGTTCATGGGATGCAAGGCGGGGAGGACGACATGCATAATTACTTAATGTAAGGTTTTAAAAAGCGACATAACTTCACGCAGACACTGTGAAGCAGCTAAAGATGCCTGAGACACCCTTTTCTCACTGGGGCGTCCTGCAAGAAGTCCAAGCAGCCACCTTCTCACCGGAGGATTTACATCCTTCTCGGGTGAAGCTTCCTGTGCTCCAGCGGAGGTAGCGAAGCCTCGGGAGGGCGCTCGGGTGATACCCAGAAACACGCGTGGGGCAGGCAGCATCTTTCCCGTATGGCTTCATCCAAGGTGCCGTTGGGGAAGTGCGTGGGGGAATGCAGCGTGGTGATGGTGGAGGGGTAAAATGAGCCTTTTCAGCTTGCTTTGCCGCTGGCCCGCGTGGAAAAGGGAAAATCAACACTCAGCCGTGGCAATGGGGGGCCACTACCGGCGTCGGGACAGCATTCGCCGGGGACGGGACGGTGCGGGGAGGGCGGCAGGCGCCCGAGAGGAGTCCGCACCGTCCCGTCCCCGTGGTGGGGCCGCCCCCGACGGCGGCCACCCTCTGCCGGGAGGTGGCAGCTCTCCGGGGCGGGAGCTCTGCCTCCGCGGCCGCGCACC
>WEIV01020536.1:58193-72060 GCA_013390005.1 Calyptomena viridis
TCGGAATGTGGCAGCGACGCGGGGCGATGCCTGGGTCTTTCACCACGAAACTTGCAAAAAGGGAAAAAAGCTAAATATATATTTTTTTTCTTCTCTCCCCTTAAATTATTTTTGTAATGATAGTTTTCGTCTTTTCTACATTTTACTCATACCGATGCAGCTAAGGTACATCTGTTAAAATGATTCAAAATCCCATGTATTTTAGACAGTAGGATGGAAAAAAAAAAAAAGACTGAGCATGCTCGACCTTTTTTATCAATTTTTACAGCATTTCTAAGAATAAAGAAAAGCATTTTAAATCAACCCTGCTTTCGTTTGCTCTGTGTTGTGACAGCAGCGGGCCGGCGGCGGGGGAAGCTGCGCTGCGCTGCGCGGGAGGGGGTTGAACACGGCATGGCGGGGGGGGGTCCCAGCGGCCGAGACGGGAAGGTGAGGGCAAGCAGGGTGCGAGAGGCGCCGCGTTATGTCCCAAAGCATCCAGAGGGCGATGCAGGGGTGGGAACAACCGTGAGACCCCTCGGCCGTGGTGGTTGCGAAGTCTGCTCCCCCCGGAGCCACATCGCTGGGCCGGAGTGCTGAGTCAGGGGTTGCGGCGGCGCTGACTGGGACCGAGCAGCTGCACAGCAAAAGGGGCTGGTCTGAGACCAGAAACACGGTATTCCATATATATAAAAAAGTATACGTGACTACAGCAACACCATTGGTTAAAAATCACGTTGAAAAACCTCCAAGCGGTTTCTATTCCAGGTAATGCAAACCTGCATCTTCACTAAAGTACTCTGGAGTTCTGGAACCAGCTGCAGTGAGTCCCGGAGATGATTTTGCCCCCTGTAGGCCGTAGAACTGCAGGAACTGGGCACTTTCACTGGTCCCTGCTAGTGAAAGTGAGAGCAGGCAAAGCCGCCGCTCATCACTGATTGAGATACATCAGTGATGTATCACGAAAGGTCAGGCAACTTGTCTGACTTTTGGTAGTGCACACACAAAGGTGACAGCATCCGTAGGGCACTGACAGAAAAACGGCAGGGCACAAAAAGCACGTCCAGCTTTCCCAGAGGCTGAAATCTTACTGGTTTTAAAGGGGCAGCGCCAATTGCCAGTACAGGCTAGTATTCTCTACACAGGAATGGGCTGACATCCCCTTTTTCCTTCCAGGGAGGCAGGTAAGAGATTGAAACACTTGGAGGAGTGGTGAAAAAGCAGGATTCAAAAGCTGGGTCATTCCTTTATTTTATGACATACATAAGCCTGTTCCCTATTGGCCCAAGCCACAGGAATGATCAGTATGGCGAGTTTGCTGTTCTTTGCTGGTTAATTGAGGGGGGGGGACACCTTGTGCAAAACCACTAATTCCTCCTCCTCAAACCTGTAAGGGGCTTTTAAATACTGTGAAAGGGGAAGGGGGAAAAAATCTAGTCTCTAGCTCTTATATCAATTCTCGCAACACACATGCAGGAAGATTTTGGTATTATTTATCTGATCTGTAAGCCATGTCTCCACAGTCTGGGTGAGGATAGTTACGTGGCCTACAAAGCAGTTTGCTCCTTACCTGTAACAGAAACTGTATAATGAAACACCCGCTTTGTGGGAAGCTACAGATAACACAGTATTTCTATGCTTAGAGTCCCATTAGCTGTAAAACATTAACTTTATATGTGCTAGACACTTCAAAATATAAGCTTTGTTCAAATCCTTGTCTCTATAATAATTATTACAAGGTGATAACAATTCGGAATTCATGCACCATGTGGTGTTTTGCAGCCAGTCTGGAATTCACTGGTAAAACTCAGCTTAAACCAACAGTCATAGCCTATAGCAAGGTATTTATTTCAAAAAATCAATAAAATATTTTCCATTGACACATAATATATATACAGTATTATATTAAAAAAATCACAATAATTCAAAACTTCCAGAACAAGATGTTTTACATACATAAAGAGCAAACATACCAAAGAACTGTATTCTTGAATTCTGAACTGATTCGAAAACGTAGAGTTCAGAAAGTTCAACAGGTCTTTTTATGAGGGTTTTTTTTTTCAGAAGTAGCACAATGTGCTTTGTAAATCACAGTTTTAATAAACTATCTTAATGCTTATCACACTTGCCTTATACATTATCTGTGGCACTGGTTAACAGATAACCACATTACAAAGTCCACAGATACTATAATAGCTGACTAGAGTTCAACTCTGTCTCGCTGCAGCTTCCAGAAGAACAATTTCCTCCAGTGCAACACAGTTGGGATGACTGGTTACAGAGTGGACGTAGCAGTTCAATAACCCCACCTCCTTTCCCAGCACACTCTGCGCCTCGTAAGTCTGCAGGAATAAAAGCATCGTGAGTAAAACAAACAGTCCTGGACATTCTGTTCTAAACAGCATTCAGCTGGGAAGATGCAGCGTGCAAGATCCTCTTCCAACAGACAATTTTTTTAAAGGACTCAAAAAGAACGGTGCATTAGAACTGATGGAAAGAATGAATACCTTAGATTTTCAATAATTAGATCACACTCCTGCCTCAAGTGCTGCTTCCCTACCAGGCTCTAAAAACGAGCTGTTTAAAAAACCAAAAAGTTACTGTGATGTTGAACTCAATTTTGCTGAAGCATAATCTGCACACATTCCCTTTATTTTGCTTTCTGAAACTTGCAAGACTTCCCGCATGCTGGCAATGTGTATATACATGCTACACACTGATTACCTTGACTAACTGATCCACTAAAGGAAAAAACCACTTTGTAACCCTTTCTAGTCTACTCCCTCTCCCCTGTTCCAACCTTGTGTTGTTCATATACGCTTTATACCACCAGCACCTACACAGTCCCTCCTGTTTAATGATCTGACCGGCATTTTACCCATGAGTTGTGCCTGACAGAATTCATAGAGACTGGTTTGTGTGGAGAGGGATGCAAAGCTGGCATGGATGGCTTCCCTAAGAGGAGACAGCACATTAACAGAAGAACTGGTTACAATGATAATTGATACCTCACTTGAGAGGGTATCTCAGAGAGCGGGTTCACATCCATTTCTTCCCTTAATGATACTTGCCTATGACCAGCCTCTAACCATGCTCCTGCTTTCATCTGGGCTGTGCTTCTGTACAAGGTATGTGATATCCATGTTTGTTGCCTGGTTCAAGGCATAAACAATCTTTTTCCTTTTTTTTTTCCTAGAATATTTTTACCCCAGACCAGTTCTGCAGTCCGGTTCACCATGCAACTGCACAAACAGCTCTACTGGTCTAATAGAAGAGCTGCCACAAAGTAAGGAACAAGAGTCCAGGGCCAGTGACAGCTAAAACCAACCTCCTTGCCAAAAAAAATTGATTACAAGGCTACACCCTTAGAAACTTTAGCAGCACAATCAAAAAAAATGACATCTCAAGTATTACTTCTTGTGATTAAACTTTATCCCCGCATTTCAGCTAGGGAACAAAAAAAATCTAAGTTGCCGGACTTCTAAATACACATTGAAACATGAAAAAGAGGTTGTTTGAATTCTAATAACTTGAAAAAAGAACAGTTTTGCCAGTCTGTAACCAAACCAGACACATCCTGTAAAACTCAGCAAGACTTAACTGCTATTAAAGGAGCAAACACATTTTTGAAATTTCTTGTGTATCTTTGCTTAAATGAAATATACACCCTCCCACATAAGAAAAATAATTTATGATTTCAGAATAACTTTCCACTTTCAATATTACTCACAAATCTCACTAATACCATGGAGCATGTAATAGCAAAATGCTGGAAAACTTGCAAGACAGGGAAAGCAAACTGGCCCCAGTATATGTCACTGAAGATATTTAACATATTTAACTGGGATGATTAAACAAGACAACGAGCCAACCTTTGCTCCTGTCCACATGCAAGGGAGAGGGAAGAATCTTGGGATCCTAATTGGACTTAATGACTCTCTAAAGATGCCGCTCCTTCACTGCTGACCATCTGGCAGCCAATGCCAGCCAGGCACCTATCCGGGTGCCTCCCTCACCTGAGATAAATCTGGGTCACTGTGCCAAATGTCAGGGTTCTTCTGATATCTCAGATTAAAGGAATAACTACTTCACGATTACATAAACTGTACTTTAGCCCATGGATCCCCGTGGCTTTTGTGTGTTCCATTCATACAATTATAAAGTAATATCTTGCACTGCGTTTTACAAATCTGTCTTCTATTTCCACCTGCCAGGACTTTCAGTGTTGTGCTGGTACAAAGTGGTTGTGGTTTACAGGGTTTAGAAGACCAGCCCCAAATGGTGGGATACTTGAAGTGTATCTTTGCTGTGTTTGGATTCTCAGTCAGAGAATGGAGTAAAGCCCAGCACTGCTCCTTGCAGCTCTGAGTGAGTGGACATGGTGCTGTTTCCAGGTAGCTCTGCAGATCCACAACTGAGCTAAAGCTATCCACACAGCCCTGCTGCAGCACCCCTCTTCTAAAAAGGAGGGTGTCAGTCTGATGATAGCCATGACATAGCAGGGCATCAGCAGCTGGAAGGTGGGACTGCCAAAGGGCCCAGCCCACCTAAATCACAGGCTGGACGTGAGAAAAAAATTCATGATGTCTAGTGAAATCTCACACCGCTCCTACTCCTAGTGCAGATCTGAAATAAACTGCCTGTAAAATCAGAATCTCCATTATTGGAGGTTTTCAAGACCCTGACAACAAAAGTCGTGGCTGACCTGCCTACACATTGGCAATAAATAGCCCAGTGTGAACGGCAGGTTGAACAATGACCTCCAGGAATTCTTTCCATTTCTATGATATATCTATCTTCCCACCTGATACATGTCTCCTGTACTCTGCCTCTACTTTAAATAATGTAGTTTAACTTTCTTTGGTCATCATTCATTATACCTACCCCATCTTCACTGGTGGAGGACATCAGGAGAGAAGAGATTGTCCTTTGCAACAGCTGGAATGAGAAAATCCGCAGATTTTGTTCATGACAAAAAATTTATGTATGCAAAGATGTTCTGTTTGCAGGTTAAAAACAGTCACATAGGAAAAAAAGGTTTATCATTTTAATATAGAACAATTTGGTTTCTCTGGCCAAGAAAACAGAGGAGAGGTGACACAAAAGATGTTCAAAATGGAGCTCTAAAAAAACACATTCCTTTTAGACTGTGGAGACTGAGGTTTCCCAAGGGCCAAATTAATGAAGCCCTTCATCTAGGCCATAGAACAGTTTGCAAACCTCAGGGTGAACTCAATGACTGTATTATTTGAGCAAGATCTGGGAACTGGGTTCTTAGCCCAATGAAACACAAGTATAATATCAGATTAAATTATGGGATAGTCTTACGTATCTAGTTTTCTGATAGAGCTGTTTGTAAAACTGTGGCTTGGAGTACCTCTGTGCCTACATACCTAGTCTCACTATACTCAATACACTGAAGCTGATTTCATGCCATACCTTTACTTTTACTGTACTTTGAGATCGGGATGGACAACTCAAGAAGACTTCCAGCTGCATTTTCAAAACCGGTGTAATGACAACCTCAGAGCACTGTTTACAATACAGCAATTCTCTGAAACATGCAAATAATGATGGAAAAACATAGAGAAATGGAAAAGCTATCAGTTGTAAATCAAAACAAACAACTCCCCAACCAGTTTATTCTCTAAAATACTTTGCTGGTAGACTTTTATTAGGAAAGCCATGGTAGAGATTCAGTTGATAATAGCAAATAGAGCTCTTCTGCTGGCAGTACCTCTTGGTGGACCTATACTTTTCTGGCAAAAGGATCTTCCTTTATTAAGTTCTGGCAACATGGAGGGAGGTTGCTATTTATAGTCACCCCCCTTAAGCAAATATTAATCTATGGCAAAAGAAAATTTGTAGTATAGATTTGGCCCAAGTTACTTATTGACTTAGGCTCTCATTCAGCAAATATTCAATGTTTTCAGTGCACACTTAAGTCATGCACAAAATTAAGCTCAGCTCTAAGTGCTTGTTAGAAGCACTTCTTAAACAAACATTAATATTTCATTTGTTCTCCAAATTAAGCAAAAATGCCCTTCATAGGTGAGATACTTTTTTTAATTGAACTACACTACTATGTAAACATACACACATCCTTATTTTTTGCATGACAGTATAATATAGGACACCTTTTTTTTTTACTTTCAGCCTTTTTTCCCTCGAGCAAAGCATAAGCAGTATACCTTCTCATATTTAGGAAAATGTTATCTATTTCAATAGGATCAAACATGCTGAACTTGTCCTTATGCTTTTTGTAAGCTTTTCCAGTAGGAAAAAACCCTTCTTTCTCTCTTTGTATTTTTCTTTCCTTATTTCCACACTCTGACTATTCTTAGGCCATTGGGTTTTATTCCATCGGGTATCTCAGTCTCTGCAAGAGCAAGCTGGCTAGGCAGCTGAAGAGGAGACTTTCCAAAATCATGCCAGTGGGACCCAGGTTCAGCATTTCAGGTGGTAACAGGTCCTGCGGGATCAGTCTTCACATTCAGGATAGTCATACTGCCAGAATTATTCAACATCATTTTTAGAAAGGTGATAAATTTAATAGGTCTGACATGCAACTCTTTTACACTTAGATAAATCGCAGCAAAAATCACAGTTCAGTATAAAAATGAGGTGAATTGGGGTTACACTGAATAACAAGGCAGGAGACACAAAAACATGCAGCTACTTTTAAAGGAACTTAAAGCCAGACCTGTGGTTTTGGTTATTAAAACTAACACTATAATGCAGTGGGCTATGAAATCTTTATAAGCATGGCTTTAAGACTGGTTTGAAAAAAAAGTAGTAACTGCAAAATCAAACCATTTCGTATCTACTTGTATCTTTCTTAATAAATTAATGTAACCTTGCAGGTTTTATCAGTTCATCAGCAATAAAAATACTACGTCTTAATTCTAGGAAGGAGCAAAGTGCAGCCTGTGCCTGCAGGAATCATTGCATCACCTATTGCTGTTATGACTACATCTACAAAACACCTGGAGTGCTCTGGAGCATGCTGACTCTCACCTGTCCTGGGGACACAGTTCCAACTTTCCATTTCCACATCTGTTGCATGTAGGCCAGGAGAAAGCAGTGCTCTCATTGACTCCAACAACAGTACCTGCAGAACATGGAATTCTTACAAAATGCTAGTGTTAAGACAGCAAACACAGTCTCTCTTGGCTTCACAGCAGGTTTGAGCCTTTCTGACCAGCAGCTTAAGACTTGTCAGAGCAAGAATCAGCTCTTCCAACAATCTCACTCCCTTTCTCCTTTGTCCCTCCAACAAGGGATGAAAGTACAGCACGGTGTGTTACATTCTAAAAATACCAGAAGGTAGGTAACTGACAATTAACTTTCCAAACAGGCTCAGTTCTTTTGGTTTGGATTTTATTGCTTTTCTGATTTGTTTTTGCTTGTTTACTTTCCTTCTGGTCCTCTGATGTTTCCTTGGCAATAAACAGCTTTAAAAACCATCAGATTGAATAGCTTGATACTGATATTTAGGAAACACGAACCAATGAGAAGTCCCAATCCCTTCTCAAAACAACAATGCAGATTAAATCCCAGTAACAATGGAGTTATTCTTCATTTACACTGATTTAACAGCAATTAAATCTGGCTCACAGACTTAAGTGTGTGCCTAAGAAGGGAATGCCAAAGATACTTTGGACTAATAAAAAGGGCCTTGCTAGTTTTGGCAAGAAAAAATATATTCAGAGTTTTATGAGAAGCCTATAAAGAGTGTATTATATTTTATGGTAACAATATGCTGAAATTATGAGCATTATTTATGGAGAAAAAAAATCTAAGTTTTTACCTGTAAGAATGAAATTGCACTAAAATAAAACCTCACTAGTACAACAGAACTATAGACTAAAAAATCCAGGTCCTATTCAGCAAGAATCTCACAGTGCTACACCACATTCAATACGAAGAAAGCCTTGGAGACTATAGAGCATTTACACCATCTGGACTGTAAAACAGAGTGTTAATCCCTTGTTTTTCTGGTTCTCCTGGAGTGAGGAGGGAGCTATACCTAAACAACAAAACTGTAATTTTCTTTGGGAATTCAAAGAAACACGAGTCTGAAGATTTGGAAAGTTGCTTCTCAAATACAACATTTATGACCCAATTTCTAAGCATACAATGAAACAACATGCATTTCACTGACAGAATGAGCAATTCTATTTAATCCCTTGAACTCTTACAGGAATAATTTTGATGCTTCAGCATTCATGATAAACTGGGAGTTTCCATCAGCACTTGCACTGCAAGGTATGGGCGTGTTTCTCTTTGAATGACATGAATGCTAAATGGAGTTAAATCCAGTTGGTGGCCAATCTCAAGGGCTCAAGTGTTGGGGTCAGTCTTATTTAATATCTTTATTGATGAGCTGGGTGAGGAGACAGAGTGCTCCCTCAGTTTGCAGCACCAAGCTGGACAAGAGTGTTGATCTGCTGGAGAGCAGGAAGGCTCTGCAGAGGGATCTGGACAGGCTGGATCGATAGACTGAGGCCAATTGTCTGAGGTTCAATAAGGCCAAGTGCCAAGTTCTGCACTTGGGTCACAACAGGCCCAGTCAGCCCTACAGGCTTAGTGGCTGGAAAACTGTCTGGTGGAAAAGGATTTCTGGTGATGGTTGACAGCCATCTGGACATGAGCCAGCAGTGAGCCCAGGTGGCCGAGAAGGCCAATGGCATCCTGGCTTGGATCAGAAATAGTGTGGCCAGCAGGACCAAGGCAGATTGTCCCCCAGTACTCAGCACTGGTGAGGTTGCACCTTGAGTTCTGTGTATTCCAGTTCTGGGCCTCTCACTCCAAAAGACATTTTGGTGCTGGACAATGTCCAGATAAGGGCAGTGGAGCTAGTGAAGGGGAGCTGGCGTTGTTTAGCCTGGAGAAAAGGAGGCTCAGGGGGCACCTCGCTCTCTACAACTACCTGAAAGGAGGCTGTTGCCAGGCAGGGGGGCGACCTCCCAGGTAATGAGTGACAGGATGAGAGGAAATGGCCTCAAGCTGTGTTGTGGGAGGTTTATATTGGATATTAGGAAGAATTTCTTCACTGAAAAGTTGGTCAAGCTTTGGAACAGGTTTCCCAGGGAAGTGACGGCGTCACCATCCCTGGAAGTATTTAAAAGACATGCAGATGTGGCACTCAGGGACACGGTTTAGTGGTGGATTTGGCAGTGCTGGATTAATGGTTGGACTTGACGACCTTAAAGGTCCTTTCCAAATTAAATGATTCCATGATTCTATTATTCTTGTTCAACAAAAAGTTACTGATTATTTTGCTGAATATGTTTCCTCCTTTATTAAAAAATCATTTTAAAAACAAAACCCCTTTTCTGACAGATGTGTTTCTCTCAAAGACTTTTCACTTTCTCCCACTTGTGTGCCGTATTGCAACTGCAGGAAGCCAGTGCACAAGTAATGCAAGTACATTTGAAGAAAATTAATCAGGATTATACTAATGAGATTATGTATAGTGAAGAGGTTTATTTTGATGACAAGGTAGAGTTCTCTTGAGAAAACCACCAGAGATCACTGAATTCAGAGCAACTTAAAGCAGCAAGTGGTAAAATAATCTAGTGACAGTCTTGTGCATCCTGTATGCAAAGTGATTTCTCAGGTTTAAGATGCTGAATTGCTGCACGTCTTTGTCAAGACTCTAAATTTTGCCTGACATTCACAAACCTTTTGGATATTTTCCCAAGATCCTTCTTTTAAACTGAAGTGCACATAGCCAAAAGTTGATTTTTGCCTCTTGTCTATTTTTATGGTTGTGGCTTACATCATTAAGAAGAGATTGACTATAGGACAACACCTGGAAAAACAGGTGTCTCGTGGAATGCAAAGTAACACTCTGGTTGAAATATTCAAAAATTAATGTGTTTGGTTTTTTTTCCCCCAATCAGTTACCACGATTAATGGGACAGGAAGGGGAAAAGTTCAATCAAAAAGAGACATCTAGGCAAGCTGACTGACCCCATTTTAGTCACACTATTAAGAGGAAAACTGAAAAGACCCTCATCCCTGAGTAAAGACTCAAATATGAAAATATCCAACGTCAAAATTCAATCACTGGTGGTGAGTCACATACTAGGCAAATATAATTAATCAAGTAATATTCCCACATATCATATGTGGTATGGACTAAGTAGAATTTGCTCATAAACATGATTAAGAGGAAAAACAATCCTGTGCAGTACGAACTGCCAACATTTAAGTCATCCTGACTGCTACTATACAGCAAAAAGAGGTTAGAAATTATATTGCAATGCATAGTGATAAGAAAATAAATCAATTAACCCTGAGCTCACAGGTGAAAACCACAGATTCATCTTGCAAAGAGAAATGAAGTTTTCATTAGAAAGCAACCACAGGTTTTCACACATCTGTTGAAAAGCAACATACTTCATTCCAGAGCTGGTGACTGGAACCTCCTTGAAACAAGGATTTCTGACACTCATTGGATCTGCTTGGACTGCAACACTGTCCACCTTGATGGGGCAGGAACCTGTGAAGTTCACCCAATCCAGAATTTTATCAAGTTGCTCAGGGCTCAGCTTTAAGCAGGAGCTTCCACTGGGGGAACTTCAGAGGTGTCTTCCAAAGGAGCAGGAAGGCACACTCCTTCAAGAAGGGGTAAAGCCTCTGTAAGTGTTAGGTGGGAGAATGACTACGTACAGCACATGTAGGTGACCAAAAGTACAGGAAGTGAAAGGATGCACAAAGAAAAAGAGTGAATGAGGTAATAATGCTTCTCATTGAAAGCAAGACCAATAACTCTCTGAGTTAAGAAAGAAACAGTCACTGAAACTTAGAGATGATTTTCCTCCATGTGTTACTCTATCAAATACATATTCTCCCACCAACAAAGTAGGGTCAACGTTATTAGTTTCACTACTTCAGCAGAAAAATGTAGGTACTAACTAATGGAAATCCAAAGCAATAAATGCTATTATATTATTTCAGTTACACATAAAAGTGAATTATCATCTATATGTATTACAGTAGCATAGGTATAAAAAAGATACTTTAAATTGGTATCCAGGTGTGGGAACATACTGATAACAGCTGCCCTGCACAAACTCCAGATTAAACAAGACAAGGTTGTAAAATTAATTTCTCCTTTCATCATTCTTCCATCTGTAATACAGACCAGGGAAAGCATGACATCTCCCCTATGTGTAAAATAAGTACTTGTCTACACAACAGCTCACAAAGGTGTATTTTCTTTGCTCTACTGGAAAAAGAAAGGACAGAAAAATGTTTTCTTTATCCTACTATGCACACTGCTAACAAGAAAAAAGGAGATAGGCACTTCTCATAAAACTAACAGCAGAGAAGTGACAATTCTTAGCATAACTATTGGAGAGGTTAAAAAAGAAGTCAAAAAGCATTTCATACCCACTGACAGAAATATCTTTGAAGTAACTATATCAATGTAAGATGTACATAACATCCAAGGCTTTTAGTGAAGTGCCTCTAGTTGTGCTTGGTTTTCATTATGCAGTGCTAGAGTTCAACATTTGTCACTGCAAAGTGCTCATTTATTAATCACAGAGGTATTGCTAACTTGTGGCTCTACCATAGCAGAAGCTATGTCTACTACAGGCTTTGCATGGTTTCAAACTGTCTTCTCAGTGCATCACATTATAACTGGAAGAGTTCGTTTGTAAACCATTGTTTTCTATAATTTTAAGGTTCATTCCAAATGCTCCAGTGAATATTTGAAGGTGTAAATGTAAAACTGTATCAAGAATTTTCTACAAAGGCTACTGGAATCATAAGAGTTAAATTAAGAAAGGAAACAGTCTTTAAAAGCCAAGAATTGTCAGGCTTCTAAGGACATTTTCCTATAGGCACTCTACAACCAGGAGGTTTAAGTTGTCTGGACAAAACATTAATAGGAAATGTTTCTGCATGATTAGGAAATGTTAGAAAATACATTTTAAGAAATGTTTCTGCAAGGTTAGTGGTAAGACTGAGATATTAGGCAAAGCTATGATCCAAAGTGGCTGGTGAGCAAATATTGGCTAAGTTATGCTAGATTACTATGGTAAAATACTAAACTGTCCCACTGCAGCAAAGCTTCAGGGAAATCAGTCACTAACCCCTATCATTCCATATCTTATCCATCTGCCTAAAATATATTGGTATACCTCATTGTTGCCAACATCAACAAGACTGGTATGAACAGAAGGCTGAAAGAAGACAGTGAAGGCAGGAATATAATGAAACAGATTATGCATTAAACATTTATTCTGGGGCATGAATAAGTGGGAACAGAGCTGGACCAGCAAAAGACAAACAGAGCCCACAAAGAAGTATAAAATCTTAAACATCCTAATGACCCACAGCAATGCTGTGCTTTTTTTATCCCTCCATGCTGTTTGTGCAAGAAATCAATATAAAGACAAAAGATTAAAGTGAGCACAAATAATTAACTGCATTCATTTCAGGAAAGGCCATACAAACCTCTTAGAGTACAAACGGAGTTGGCCTGTGTCGTAGAATCCAGCTCATCGAGTCTGACAGGGCCAGTCAGCTCACTGAGGTCAGCACCAGCAGCCAAGCACAAAAGAGGCTTTTGTAATAAGAGAACAGTACGTTCAACACAAATAATCCTACCTGCCAACAAAGACATTTCAACTCAGTACAGTAACAAGGAAAAAGGTGACCATGTTAATTGTCATGGCCAACGAAGACAACAATCTCTGCCAGCTACTAAACAGATGAATAGACTCCATCAGGTTTTCTCAATGACAAAATATTTTGCTTTCAGTGATACACGCATCATGCTGTTGTTACACTTTGCAACTCCCAGGGAAAAAAAGAAGTTTTAAAAATTTGAACATGGCAGAAGAGAGTCTGATGTCACACAGACAGCATCAAACAATGTGCTCCACGCAAACAGGCTACCATCTCTTCCCTAGTAATAAGCTTGGGCACCCCTTCAGGTGGTCTTACTTTGTTTCAAAGATTACAAAGAGTAGGTGCATGCAATGCTTTATTCTCCAAAGCAGAGATTTTTGCTTCAGGACACAGTCATTTGCATAGTTTTGTACTTGTAGTTCACTTACAGTGACTGGAGGCATGAGATGTGAACTACTCAAGTGGTCACAAACTTGAATGAAACTTGAATGAAACTTGAACCTCATAAAAGAGTGACTAAAAACTAAAGTAAAGTGAACTACCATAATTTCAAGATATGTATGGTGGTGAAAGCTCACAGCTAATATGGTATAGGAGAGCTTGTAAAATTTCTGTATCTAGGGACATGCAAATCTCTCAATATTTTTGAGTCTTCTGTCAGCTAGCAAATCTGATTGACACTGGTCATCAGATTCAACAGTTCATCAAGAAAGACTGACAGTAATATAGGTGGACATACAGCAAGATCACTGAATTTCTCATTTACTTTGGAGATCAAGCCAAAAATACAAAAAAAGATCTTACAGGAAAGCTCTAATTACAACCCCTTTCAAATTTCCCATCCCAATCTTGCACAGTCTCATCTTCATCTGAGAACGAAAGTCTCTGGAGGTCACAGGTTGTGCTGCTAAGAGATAAGGTGCTATTTCTGTGTGACTCCAACTGCTTCAAAACCACGTGTAAAGCTTACCATTTCCCCACAGTGCATCCTTGAAGAAGACAAGTTGTGAGGCAACAGTGAGGGCTTCCATGACTTCCACACTGAGAACACACGATGCAGTGACTGACACAGCAACAACTTTTGGAATCATATGAACTACATTTTGCAATGTGGAGTCAGTCACAAACAACACAATCTCTCTTTGATTTATAGGAACACTGTGCTTTGTCTATCATTAAAAAAAAAAAGACACAAAATTGGAATGCAATTGTTAAATTTTTTTAGTAGGAAAGACTA
>WEIV01020537.1:3248-18290 GCA_013390005.1 Calyptomena viridis
GCAATCATTTTTGAGAATTTCTGGAGAATGAATAAATTATTAGAGAACAACTAAAATACAAATGTAGTACCAATATGTATTTCAGATCACAGGATAGATTTCAGTATAGAATTCCAGTCTCCTAAGCTGTTTGTCTTCAACCATTCACCATACAACTATTGCCTTATCAAGAAGGAAATGAATGATGATGTTATTGGTAACAGATACTGTCATCATACTGACTCTGGTGGGGACGAAATGGGGACAGTGTCACAATGGGATGTACTGGAAAGAGAATAAAGCTAAATGAAGTAACTCTGCAGTTGGGAGATGAACAAACTATTTAAAGGAAACAGATGTACTGTACAACACATTGTGCCCCTCATCATTTACATAAGAAGTTTTTTCTGTCGTAAGTAGGTAAAATTTCAACAAGGGAGACAAGCTTAATGTTGCTACTAAAACTATAGCTTTTAAAAGCTGTTTTAGAATGGAGTTGCCATGCAAGCAAGCCATTTCTGGTACAGAGTTTGTCCGACTGCTAGTAAGTTTCCTGGACATCTAAACTTACTGTCCTTCAGTTTAGAAATCTCTTTGTTTTTCCGCACATTGGTGAATTTCTTTGCTTCTTCCTTACACCATGCCTCTGTATTGTTTATGGTACCAAACCCCTGCATCCATTTTAACCTTGGTGATGACAAAAATGGTGAAACCTGTGTAGCCTTTATCAATATGCCGTCCATTCTGTCTGTTCACTTGCACATTTGCACACACATTTGTGCATACACATATTACACAAAAGGTAATTCACTAAGGTGAAATATTCCATGTGCTCAGAAATAAAGAACTAGGGAGTTACAGTACCTGAGTAACTTCAGTTCAGCCCTCGNCTTTTCAATTGCATTAGCATTTTAGAAACTGGGTTATAAGGAGTTAGAGTAGATAAAATTATAATACTTCAGATCATAATTTAGGCAATTGAAAATTGCTATATTCAGTTAGAAACACTTTTGTCACAATTTTTCAGAAGCTGTGAACTGTGTTCATAAGTTACCTCCAAAATCTTTGCCTATGTTTCGCATGGGTCTAAGCAAAAGTTCAATTATTAGAAAGTTTGATGTTCTTGACTTTAAATGGGAAAAAATTTATGCTCTTCAACTGCTGAAATTAAGGTAAAGGCCCAGCACAGACAAAGCAAACTGCCAAGTCTAAACTATGATTTTATTCCATACATGCATAATAGATTGAATTGACAGAAAACTTTTAGTCATTGTAAGTACAAGGCAAGGTCATACAAAGAAATTCACACTTGGTCTCAGGTCTTGTTCTTAGCCCACTCCTGATTGAAATATATTTTCAAGAAAACAAGTAATACAAATGCTACCTTAATCCCCGAGTAGCTTACTTCTGTAGACTTTATAACACTACATTAATAATTTCAAACATTTTATTCACTATGGAATGTATTACATTCTGTATCTTTTGCTGTCCCTCATTAAACTCCAATTATTGTTCATGTGGGATAAAATCTCCATGCAACAATACACTGTATTTGTTTTAGACTGACTAGTACAGATAAAACTGAGGGTATATGCACTTGTTGTAAATACAACCCTTGACTTAACTGAAATCTCATATTTTGGATTTTTATTACTCTTATGCAGTATTTTATTGAATTATTGAAAGCTGAATGCTCTAATAATATTATTGATGGGAACAACAATGGCTTAAATTTGCAATATGTACCATACATGTTCTAGACTTGTGTTGAAAGTCTTCGATTAGATAGTAATTAATTGAAAATTTTTTAATCCAAAGAATAGATCTAGATGGAAGTTTTGAAATACAAAAGTCAAAGAATTTGGCCACATGGCAGAGGTGGAGGGAAAAGGTTACTGTACATTGAAGTGCTAACAGTCAGTCTAAATATGTAAAACTGGACTACCATGAATAAAATGCTGGATAAACACCTATCAAATGACCTCTTAATATAAATCCCAAATAGTATTTTTTCTGATTGCCTAGTGAGCTGCCAAAAATTAATAAAGAGTGGCCGCTCTGTGCCAAATCACCCTTTGCAATTAGGAAGACGAAAAAATCTGCATGTTAGTCACTGGTATCTTACAGCTTACACTAAAAAAAAAAAAAAAAATTGTCACAGCTGGTTACAGCTCTTAAAATTTCTGAAATGATTGATGACTTCTGTTCTTCAGTAGCCACACTATTTAACAGCTTTTTCACTTCTTCAGATTTGCTCTCTCCAAACAGCTCCCCTTTTAATCACAAGAAAGGCCATTTATTGAAGTACATTAAGATAGTGTTTATAAAGAAATAGCTGTTTGTAGCTGCTATGCTACATTAGAATAAAAGAGTACACAATACTGAGTTGGTTGTTAGCCTTGATCTATTTTTAAATATAGTATGAATATTATACCCCTGTTAGCTTCTCTGAACTCCCTAGGCATCCCTCTTGTTATCGAAAAAGAATTACAAATTGACAATGCAAGTTATTGTATATCATTTTCCATCTCTCCTGGAATTTGGAAATGTGTCTGTTCTGTCCATGAACTTTTTATTTCCTGATTTTCTGATTTTTTAAGTCTTGTTTCATTGCCTGTAGAAATAGTAGATCTTCACTTTCTGCTCAAAAAAATAACTTTATTCAGCAAAAGTGGATTATACCAAAGAACCCACATACAGGCAAGTCTTTGATTCCCAGTAATATTGGGCTTTTTGTCAGCATATTCTGCTGTCCCTGCTTGCATGGTTGATTTCTCTCTATCTCTAACTCTGCTTCAAATATATGTTTGTTTAAAATGCATTCTGATTTCCCTCATTCTTCAAAAATAAGAAATGGAGACTCAGGGGAAAAGAGAATAAAGAAAATACTTGCTAGCACACGCAGAAGCAGCCTGGTCCATGGAGAATGTATAGAACAATATATCTAAGGGCTTTCTCTGAGGTCGTCTTTTGATTTGGGTTATGAGTTTAGGGAAAAGGCTTCTCTCTTCCCTTAATTATCTGGCTAGGAAATTACATAATATTGCTGCCCCACATATATGAAATCAAGAGAAGATCCTGGGATAGAAAGATCTGTATATTTTGAACTAACTTGTGGACAATTGTATGCTTCTGTCTAATCTTTGGTAGTCTAGATTTCTAAGTACCTGTAGTTGGAAAGCACAGTTTCTCAGGAGGGAGTCAGAGGTAGCCAGATTGCCTGAGAAGTCTCTTTGAGTACCTTCAGTTAAGTTCTGAATTAATTCAGTGGCAAGGATTGGACTTAAGCTCAAAATAGAGCAGAATAACAAAACAAGTATTTAATAATTATTAATATTTTATGGCCCAAAGAAAATTAATCAAGAACATCTTTCTGTGTATGAGCTACCTAAATGTAATTTATCATTATTTTAATCTTTAAGTCATGCATTTTATTACTTCTATAAGCCAAACTTATGGCAGAAACTGTTTCTTGGCATTCCTCGTGTCTCCCTTGGAGCTACCTGGATACCACTCATCTCTTTATCTCTGAGGTTCTCTGTGTCTGACCCTCTCCCTTGAAATGGATTTGTTTCTGAAATCTCTCTCTGCCTCGCCATTCCTGCAGGCTGGACTCTTTTTGTTCTCCCCCTGTCCTCCTTTTTTCCATTTCCTCTTCCCTCAGTAGAAATTAATATGTCTTTTTTTTACTACAAATCAAAGGAAGGAGGGAAGGTGGGACAGAAGGAGGGAAGGAAGGAGAGAAGGAGGAAGGGAGGGATGAGCAGAGGGAGGGAAGGAGAGGAAGAAAGGAGGTGGAATAAAAGAAAACAAAGAGGGAGACAGAGGATTTCTGCTTCTCATCTAAGTTCTTCTACTGACTTTAAACATTTTAACTTGATTTCAAAGGCAGAGGGAGATTTAAGTGGATGGTTTTCACAGAGATGTTCTTGTCACTCACAGCTCAAACCCAACAGAGCTGGTGCTGAGTGACAACTAATGTCCTCGGCTAGGCTTAAGGTGACTCCATGCAGAAAATTGGCCATGTATGTTTTGTAGTAGAATATTATTCATATTGTCCCATTTTTTAAGGTGTCTCGGGCTNCATTCATAATATTTGCCATGTATGTTTTGTAGTAGAATATTATTCATATTGTCCCATTTTTTAAGGTGTCTCGGGCTTCTGATTTACCTAGATAGCTCGCTACCTGTATGGGCCATTCACTTAAGAGTTGGACTTGGCAATCCTTGTGGGTCTCTTCCAACTGAGAAGATTCTGTGATTCTATGAAATTGTGACAAACTTTTCTGATATAACTGTTGCACTGAAAATCCTTTGCTACACATGTGGAAGGGAAGGAGCAGACTTTGATTTGCTGAAGTGTGTGTCCACAGGTAAAACTGAATATGACTATGGTTGTCCTTTGAATACATATGTAGATTGGTACTAAGTGCTTATTGAAATGGAAGAAAGCAATCCCTGCATTTAGGCATTAAGAACTAATAGATTTTTTTTAATTCTAGCCCTAATTAATCCTACTTCAATTCTTTGTCTGTATAATGGATATTAAAATGCCACCTTGCTTTGAAGGAGTCTTATAAAATACATTAATTCCTGGTTGGAGCTGTCTAATATTATTTCAATGAATGTCTAAAAAAAGTCTGAAGAAAGTGAGTCATTCTTACTGGTGAGGTCTTCAATGGGAAACTATATTATAAGACACAGACCCACACAGAGAATGATAAAGGCTAAAAAAAGAAATATCAGCTGCCTTATTTTGTAAGTACCATGCAACCTTCTGTACTGAATTCTTGGATTATTCAGAAATATAATTATACTTTGTGTATGATACTATGAAGAATATGTAACCTGGGGTGAAGGGTGTTTAGCCAGTGTTGAACAATCATATTCTGCTATTTTGTAGCTTTGTGACTTTGGAACATTCCTATAATGTGTAGTGGGGATCAGCAGCTCCTATTTTGTCTGTTTTATTCATTGCAGTAACTTTTCCTTTTAAGAAGGTGCACTGTAATCTAAAAATTATATCAAGTGAAGTTACAGTCTCCCACAATCTTGTCTCACTAGATTAGGATCATGCAGTTTTATTATCCAATTTGTTGATAGCATTGGTCTGTTTGGACCAAATATTAAAGGCAGAAGGTACAAGGGAAGCTCACAAGTGTTCACCAGGACTATTAGGAGCAATTTTTTAATGCAGCAAAAAGATAAATTAGAAAAAGTTAGCTAAAGAAGAAATACATAAAGCATCAGTAAAAGAATCACCTTGAATTAGGATAGAGGGAGGCCCCAAGCAATCCCCAAATGTTAGTTGTTGAATGCAGTATCCTTGTATAGAAATGCTCATCACAGTAGCATCAGGAAGAAGGGTGCAGGACGAGGACTGACTTGCATAAAGGTTTCCCCGTGATTGAAGGAAATTATTTACTACAGTGTCAGATTACTGGACTCTGACAAAAGATATCTCAACACGCATACTTTGAAAATCAGCTGTGTAGCAACATTGCAGAATCCTTCTGTAATATTTTGGGACTGAATCAGGCTGCATACAGTTAATACTACCCCAAGACTATATCAAGCTGTCTTCTCATTAATTTTGAAAACATCAGTTTGGATTTTTAAGAAAATGCAGTATATCTATGGGAAGAATAATCAGCCCTCAGACAGAAAACAGAATAAATTTACCTTTATATAGAAGACTCTTTAAAGCAAATATTATTTCTTAGGCAGGAGGGATAGTTCAAAGGGCTATATCAAGATGTTAGGACTGTGTGTATGAGACCAATATGTGATACTAAGTTTCACAGCCAGTACTTGCTTTAGCTAAACACAAGTTACATAGTTCGACTTCTCTGAACAAACTTCTTCAAATGGATGGATTTTTTTTTTTTATATTCACTGGTAATAACAGATTCTGCCTGCCATTATATATGCAAGTAATTTATGGGCTGGTGTAAAAATGACATCTTGTGTGAGTATTTGTAAATTCTAACTACTCAGATATAGGTAGAAAACAGAACTATGGTAGTCTAATTACTGCTTTTTTTTGTATCTGAAGTAAACAATACAAGAACATTTGCAAAGGAGTGAAAAGGTGTAAATAAAGCAGAGAATGTGAACAGAAAGAAAAGTCATAGTATTAGAAGTATTTCTAAATGCAGTATGTGGATTGGGAATAATTTGCACAGAGAGAAGAAACAGATGAAGGGAAAAAAGGAACAGAAAGTAGACAGTTTACTCTCTGGCTTACACAATCAGAAATCTGATTTTGCATTTGTTTATTTATTGAGTGTGCTTGTTTATATTTTACATTTCAGAATTATAAATGTTATTGTTCAATGGCAAGATACTTAAAATTTTTGGGCAGACTATTTTGAAGCCTCTGGTAATTAATATTTTATATGAGATCCAGTCAATAGCTACAAAGGGGTTTTTTATAGGTTCTGGGGGACAGTTGCTGCATTATCCATGACATAGCTGGATCATGCTACATGAATTGGTACTGTTTAATATTAAAAATACGTTGTCATGAGTCAAAAAAGAAATATTAAGTAATGCAGCAATCAGCGAATCACTCCAGAGTGCACTTCTTACTTATTAGCGGCTAACGAGTTGTTTTCCAAAATGGGACCTTTAATTATTAGATACATTAGCAGAAATGGAATGTGCTTCTCTCATTCTTTAGACTTATTCATCAGGTTGAAAGGGATTTTGAGCAACATGAAAATTGTCCCTACCCATGACAGGAGAGTTGAACTATATGATCTTTGAAGATGCCTTCTAACCCAAAGCATTCGGAGATCGTGATTCTATAGAATCATAGAATTGTTGAAGTTGGAAAACACCCTTAAGATCATCAGGCCCAGTCGTTACTCTTGCACTGCCAAGTCCACTGCTAAATGAGTGGACACATTAAGTGCCACATCCATGTGTCTTCTAAATACCTCTGGAGACAGTGACTCAACATCTTCCCTGGACAATCTGTTCCAATGCTTGACTACCCTTTCAATGAAGGAACTTTTCCTCATATACAATCTGAACCTCCCCTGTTGCAACTTGAGGCCATTTCCTCTTGTTCTATCACCTGTAATTTAGGAGAAAAGACTGACTCTCACCTGGATACAACCTCCTTTAAGGTGGTTGTAGAGTGATAAGATCTCCTCTGAGCCTCCTTTTCTCCAGATTAAACCACCAGCTGCTCCTCATCGAACTTGTGCTCCAGACCCTCCACCAGTTTCATTGCCTCGTGAGTCATTTCTGGACTCACTCCAGCACCTCAATGTCTGTCTTATAGTGAAGGGCCCAAAACTGAACACAGGATTCAAAGTGTGGCCTCACCACTGCCAGGTACAGGGGGATGATTCTTAATATGCTTTCTTCCATGATCTCTACAGGTTTGGGCCTGTCATCATAACTCAGTTTTAAAGGGAGTGCTTTTATGTTGTGGAAAATATCTTCCCGTAGTTTGTAAGAAAGCTAATCCAGGGTTTCTGCCATCTCTGCAATACATATAAAAAAGTTACTTTGCAATGCAGACATGATTTGCGGCAATCTAGAAAAGAGATGGTAAATCAGTTTCCTCCAAATGCTGAAGAGCATCTTAATTGCATGTATCCATTCAAATCTGTGGTAGATTTGTATTTAGCAAAATCAGGTCTTCAACCTGCTATATAGCCATCACTCAGTGTATATTGCAGATAAATGCCCATGTGCTTCACTTTAAATTAGCCCAAAGATGAGAGTGGGAAAAAAAATTACAGTAAACTATTTATATATTCTGCTTTTCTGGGCAGTTTTGTCCACTAGCAGAAACTGTGAACCAACAAGTTGGGAAGACCTTTGATCTCCAATAGTATGGTCGTACCAATGATTCTTGAGAACTGCAGCCTCAATTCAGATTCCCTACGATGTTTCTGAGGAGCGGGGTCTCTTTGTGCTGAACATAGACTTCATGGTGCAAAACATTCATTCTTGAAGTCATTACATGGGATGCAAAACATATCCTAAGGTGATGCAGTAGTCCACGTGTGATGCGCAGGATGACCAGTGGAACAATAATCAATCCTCCTTTATGAGAATAATGCATCTCCCAAGTCATTACTGGAGAACAATAGCACTGTGTAGTGACATAAAGCGCATGGGATCGCATCACAGTGATCTGCTGGTTGCCGTGGTGACGGGAGTGGGCCTGCAAAGCCAGCCTCCTGGCTGCTGAGTTGGAAGGGATAAGAAAAACACAGCCCACTTCCCATGTGAAATGATTTACAAGAACAAGCAAAGAAAGAAAAGAAAAATGTCAACCCTTAATCAAATGTTTTCTTATTTTCAGAAAGGGCTTGAAGAAAATGCAGACCATCTCCGCTTACCTCTTGGGCTTCAGGGATTTGGCTAGTCATATCACTGTAAATACTGTGGAAATAAATCACAGTGGTTTGTATAAGAAAAATCACATGTAAAAGATATCTCGTCTGTGTGCAGTGGGAGATGACAAGCCTTCAATCCTGCCATTCATTGTGCTTGCCTTAGCAAACAAAATCTGTAAGAATATATTAAAATGGTTATCAGCATAACAACTATATTTGGCAGGCAAATTAAATACTCTAATTTTCACCTAAAGAAAGTTAGTATATTCCGTTTTCTTATTACATTACAATCTTTCTTACCTTTTAACCTTTCTGCACCACCACATATCAAATGCAGCACAGTGGACTGTGAAATACATTTAAACAGAACAAGTCAGTGGCACATGGAAAACACCATTCGTTTTCCAGTATTTCTCATTTTTGAGAACTGCTTCATATTTTATTATATTTAGCAATATTAAACAAAGCAGCATGTCCAGTCACTCTAAAAATTACTAGCAGCTAGGTCATGAAAACGGTTTGGGCATACAAAGGTTAGGCAGTGCCTTCATTTTGCAGCACACAGGGTGGACTCCAAACAGCCAAGTGAGGCCTCCAAGACCATAATAAAAATGCATTGAGCAGCAGCAACTGGTGAGCATCATGATGCTTGACTGTACAGTTCCTGTCTCTGGGAGCAGGATATCTACAACTGAATTGGGCAAACAAGACCCTGCATAACTTAATAGGAAGAGAAAGGCAATTAAGAAAAGGATTTACACTGGCAAGCAGAGAAAACCAATGAGATGCTCCAAAGCAGAAGTTATATCTGAAAGTTTTGCCTCCCTTTGCAGCCTTGCATTAGACACCATTTGTAGGCTGTATTTCCTCTGCTGGTCCCTGCATCTTGACATGCAAGTCATCCCTTTGGATAAGGACATCTGGCTTACTGTTTTCTTTCAAATTACAACAGAAGCCTGAGTATGTAGCTCAGAAGTTAAAATATGTGGTTGAAAGAAGTAGAAAGTCCTGAATTTTTAGCTTTTTCTCTGCTTTTTAAATATAGCAGTCACTGGATAGAAACTTGAAACATTTCTAGCAATGGCACAAGAAGATTGATTTACCACAGCCAGCTGTCACTGGTCTAAAGGATATTCCTTTCTGGCTTACTGACTAACCTTCACAGCAATTTAGTTTCAGCAGGACTAATGAATGATTCCTCCTCAGTCCCAGGGTGCTCTTTCCTAAAAGTTGTTTCATAGCTTGCTCTCTTTTTAGAAAATTTAAGTGTGAGAAAGACAGGTAAATCTGATCTCCTACCTTCTGCATGAATCCTCTAATAGGTTCGTTGTGCTATAAGAAAGATAAATCCATTCTTCCTCCTTTCAGCACATTTTTGAGAAAGAGAAGCAGCCAGTTCATGCCATGCTCTTGTGTTTCTGCCTTGGGCATGCTCTGAGACTTCCTACCACATCAAGCTCTGATGGCATTTGAGAGGAGGGCCTACTTTCTAGACTCCCTCAAAGGACTGACATGGTTTCCTAGAGGCTCTGACTGCTCCAAACAGAGAGCTTGAACACCAGGCAGCCCAAAGGTAAAGCTGCCAGTGTGAGCAGGGTTCAGTTGCAGGCAGGAGGTGAACAAGTGCTTGAAGATGTCATGTGGGAATAAGTTAACTTGGCTGCACCAGCTACCGAGCTGATTAGGACAAAAAAAGACCTTTGGCCTTGAAGGCCGTGTTTTGACAGAGAGGGTGAGAAAGCAAAGTAGAAAACAACTTTGAGGTGTGCATGGTGGTATGTATGATAGGTGGCTGGAAGCAGCCACAGACTGCATGAGAAAGTGAGCTTGTTAAGTCAAAACATGGAGTCGCAAAAGTTCTGAGAATCCTTATCAGCCGATTTGCAACAGCAGGTCTTGTTTTACAAAGAGCATAATAAAAAGGGATGCAGAGCAGGGGCTCAAAAGATGAGCACGTGTGTGATCCCCAGATCAACTTCTGTGTGTGCAGTCTTGTTCATCCATCACCAACAGACAATTAATGACACCAACAGATAAGTAATTTTGCCAATAATGAATTACCCCGATAATTAGTGACCCTGATAATGTCAGTGATAACTTTAGGGTGTAAGTGTGTAAAGGCTTAAGCATTTTCTTGAGCACGTTTTCCTTGCTGCTATTTTACAAGCCCTTTCTGGGAATAACCTACTTTTAAGACATGGATCTTGCCCAGAATTTTAGAGTCAAAGTCTTTGACTCTGCATTTTGTTCCTCTGAGTTGATTTGTGTGGCTCACATTTTAAAATACGTGACTATGATTGATAAAAATATGGGGAATGAAATACTTCTGTAAGACATTTTGGGAGGTGAACTGAGTTTTTACATTTCATAGAATCATAGAATTATAGAACAGTTTGAGTTGGAAGGGGCCTTAAAGATCATATAGTTCCAACTCTCCCATCATGGGCAAGTGACCATGATTCTTCCACTAGACCATGTTGCCTAAAGCCTCATCCAACCTGGCATTGAACATCATCAGTGATGGAGCATTGGCATTTCCTCTGGGCAATCTTTTCCAGTGCCTCATCACCCTCATGGTAAAGAATTTCATCCTAATATCCAATCTAAACCTGCCCTCTTTCAGTTTAAAGCCATTAACCCTTGTCCTATCACTGGTTGCCCTTGTAAAAAGTCCCTCTCTTGTAGGCCCCTTCTAGGTACTGGAAGGCTGCAATAATGTCTCCCGAAAGCCTTGTCTTCTCCAGGCTGAATAACCCCAACCCTCTCAGCCTGCCTTCATAGGGAAGGTGTTTCAGCCCTGTGATCATCTTCCTGACCTTCCTCTGGACTCGATCCAACAGGCCCTTGTCCTTCTTATGTTGAGAGCTCCAAAGCTGGATGCAGTACTCCAGATGGAGTCTTACAATAGTGGAGGAGAGAGGCAGAATCACCTCCCTTGACCTGCTGGCCACAATTCTTTTGATACAGCCCAGGATGTGGTTGGCTTTTTGGAATGTGAGCGCACATTGCCAGCTCGTGTTGCGCTTGTTGCAAACCAATACCCCAAAACCTTCTCCTCAATCCATTCTCTGCCCAGCCAGTATATGTGCTTGGGCCTCATGTTCAAGGCCTTGCACTTGGCCTTGTAGAATTAGATGAGGTTCACATGAGCCCACCTCTCAAGCCTGTCAAGATCCCTCTGGATGATGTCTTTTTCCTCCATGTTGACTATGTTGTTGACAGACTTGTTGAAGGTGCACTCAATTGCATTTTCTGTGTCGCTGACAAAGATGTTAAACAGTGCCAGTCCTCAGTTCCCTGAAGAACACCACTCATCACTGTTCTCCACTTGGATATTAAGCCATTGACTGCAACTCTTTGAATGCAACCATCCATTGGTTCCTTATTCACCAAGTGGTCCTTCTGTCAAGTCCATGTCTGTCCAGTTTGGAAACAAGGATTTTGTGTTGGACAGTGTCAAATGCTTTGCACAGTCCAAGTGGATGACATCACTTGTTTTCCCTTATCCACCAAGGCTGTAACTGCATAGCGGAAGGCTGTCAAATTTGTCGGGCACAGTTTACCCTTAGTGAAGCCATGTTGGCTGTCACCAATCACCACTTTATTTTATTACAAAAGTTATTTTGTTGTTTTATTATCACCTCCTAATTTATTACAAAACCACCAGTGTTAGCTCCAAGGTTGAACAGAACTCCATGTTACATGTAGAGAAGGTATTCAGCATTTTTGTTATGTCTGAAAGTATGATCTTTGCCCCTTCCTGGACTCTGCAGCCTTACACACTTATTGGAGAAACGAGTATTTTTCTGAGAATTTAGAAGTCTGCTAATTAGCTCACAGTAATATGGGTTTTTAAAGTGGGTCCTTTGAGAAATTTAGCATCTAAGCTAAATAGCATTTATAACAAGTAATCTGAATAATGGTACAATACAGACTCTCTGGAATTTTCATTACTCAAATGAAATGAAATTATCTTCACAATATACATCCAAGGTATTAAGATGTAATTTAGGTAAGTATTAATAATTACTTTATTGAATTGTTATGACTAAATAGATAGACAGAGTTGGGTCAACAGCATTGGTAATTAGGTGGGCTGAGTGTGACATCAGAGGTAATTTTTTCAGTTGCCACCTTATCTGTGCAGCTAATTTGCATGTGACAATTGTATTGGTTTTAATGAAACAGTGCTACAAGGAAGAGGGAATAAAAATAGCAGAAATTCTTCCTACAAGGATCCTTTTCCCAGCTATCAGTATTGTTTAATTATCTATACTTTAATTAACGATTCCTGTTGTGTGAAAGGTCTGTGACTATATGATCATTTGAATGTCAATATTTGAAAAGCTTTTGACGGCACTGGTTACTTCAGGTTCATTTCTGAAAGAGCTGAATGTGAAGCAGAGAGAGAGAGATCCTTAAAACTTACGTCAGATGGGATTCAGGTCTGTTGGGACTCCCTTGTAAACTGGCCCTACTTACATCACCTTCTACTTTTATGCATAAGTTGCAAACTCATTCTCTGAATTGCTATCACCCAACTCTTATCTACAAGTGAAATGGCCTTATTTTAGCTAACATTTCAGTAGTAGTTTATTATTACTTCCTGACGAAATAAAACTAACATGGAAAACTTAGGTTTTCTGGATTTATTAATTGATAAGAAAGTCATAATTGTAAAGAATGACAATAGAACAAGGTGAGGATTGAGAATGAGTATCAGTAGTTTTAAAGCAAATTAATTTTTGAAGAATGTTATCAAATTATTATTTTGCAATGTGCATGCTCCTTTCTTCCTAACATATTTTATAGTCAACCTCTTTCCCCCAAGACAAATTTCCATGCTTCTGCAAGGGATTTTTCTCACATAGTCTTGTGAAGTTTGTGGATGAAATAATTACTGCAGTATATGCAGGAATCTGATAAATCTTTCTGACCTCAAGGTACAAGTTAGGCACTTAACTCAATAATCATTTTTACAGATCTTCTTTTCATGTTAACAGTGGCAATTCTAGTGAGAAGCAACCTTTTCACTTACAGTGAAGCTTGCTAAATTCTGGTCATTTGCCAGTTCTTGTTTGGAAACCAAACATGTGACACATTGCCTGAAATTTTTGCACTAATAAGAAGCAGTGCTTGTTACTGAAACTACATTTCTGTAGCCATTTGTTTAAACTAACAAGGTTTAAACTAACCCTTCCAAAGGGGGAGAATTTCTCTTCCCTTATTTGTCTGTCAGAGTCCCAGGTAAATCAAAACCCTTTATAGCCCAATCAGTCTACAGGTGTCTCGTGCACAGAGGGACCTTCACTTGCAGATTCACTGAATTGGAGGGTATATTCGATATTTCTCCTTCTAAGAGTAACCTTCACCAAAAGATAGGTAGATCTCTCAGCAGATCTGCCCAAAGTGTTATTTTGCCAGTGCTGAAACTGTTGGAACTTTTGTATGACGATGTATGCTAAATAGTTATGAGATAACACTTTTTATTAAGATACATTGTGTCAAAATAGATAGTGGGTTCTTTTAATAGTCAGGATAATCCTAATTACAAAAGACACAGTTCAAAACCGCATAAGGTGAAAACATATACACAAGTTCTAAAGCAAAACAGGCTATTAAGAAATATTATGAAGAAAAGCAAAGGGTTAGTTTTAAAAGCAATCAGTTAACATGTGTAAGTTACAGCTTATCTCACCCAGCATCCCAGTGTGAGAGGGAAGAGGAGGGAAGATACACATCGGCCTCTTCTGTGGTTAGGATGGAAAGCTTCTCTCCCAAATTCTCTCACTTTTTGACTCCTTTTTATACTGTTTTTTTTCCTGAAGGATATATGGAGGTTTTTTGTGAGTGCTATGGTCAACATTTCTAAATTTGGGGGGTAGTGAGAGAAGGGTTTCATTGTTCGTTGTCGGACATTATCTCTGGTCAACATTCCCATGCAACTTCTGCATAGAAGATTGATCAGTGATATCTCCATATCACTGCATTCTTCTAGTTACAGGTGTTTATCTATGTTTAGGGAAACCCTTGTGACCTTATGCTATCTGGGAAACATCAACTGTAGTCCTTTTTCTTTCCCCACTCTCAGAAAGAGATAGCAGATGCCTTCTCAGCAATTCTTAACTTCTGTTGTTCAACTCCCGTCTCTCATACCATTTCTTGCAAGTCTCTAAGAAATAAAATCTTTTGCCTTGTGGAAAAGCTATACTGTGTTGAAAAATTATAAACCTTTTGGCATATGATTTAGATTATGAAAGAGAAAAGTCCTGATTATTTAGTATGTCCTTAAATACAATGTCTCCGATTTTTTCCGGCCAGAAGACAGTTTAGATGTTGTTGTGGTTTGACCCTGGCTAAATGCCAAGGACTCACACACGCAGCCAAAGTCTCTGAGAGAAGAGACTAAGAGGCTTTTCACGAACCTTTGTGATAAGGACTATAAGAAACTTCTTATTCACTATTTCACAAGCAAAACGGGCTCTAACTTGAAATATTAAGAATTTATTATTACTAAAATCAGAGCTTAAGAGCTTAAGATATATGTTACAGACCCCTTCCACCCCACCACCCCTCCCTCTTTCTAAGATCTTTCTCCTTCCCTCAGCGCCCCAGGAAGACAGGAGTGGGGGGTTATGGTTCCCAGCACTGATCAGACCTCGAGAAGTTCAACCTCATGCTTTTCTCGTGGAGGTTTTCTTCC
>WEIV01020538.1:7379-17538 GCA_013390005.1 Calyptomena viridis
TATTTCCCGCCCGCTTTTAGATAGGATAGGCCTTTTTTTTTTTTTTTTTTTTTTTTTTTTTTTTTTTTTAATGGGTTCATTTACTTCTAAAACCGGACTGAAAGGACTTGCACTGTATGGGAGCTTGAATCCAGATTAGGCACATGCAGTAATTTGTGAGTTAAACTGGACCTTGCAGATACTTGTTTTAATTTCAATGTAGGTAGCCAACTTTTATGATCCTTCGAGAGCAGCAGGGGAGTTTGTAAAGGCACAGACCATTATTTTTGTGATAGATTAAGGTACTGGAAACAGGAACAGCACATGTGATAAAACCAAACGACTGAATTCAAATACAGTGATAAATATATATTTGGGTTATTTTAATACAAGTCCTTGGTCTTGCAGTCTTTTCCCCTATAAACATCTCATTGGGCCACTGACCTACTTCCAAAGTATTTGACAGTGAATAAGTACCTTTTCGGTTCAACTGTACTTCTTAAAACATGGATGTTCAAAGCACAGTCAGAGCAAAACAAAGCTCAGGCAGCTCTAACAACCACCCTGCAATTTCTCTCAGCGCAGATCCCCAGAGAATACTGCGGGTCTCATCATGGCTTGCTTTGTCTGGGTAGGAGTGCACAATTCTCCATGGACAGGCAGTGACACGCTACAGATGCACCCATACCAACAAAGACACTAATACTGATGTGCCCAGATCCACAGGCAGCCAGATACAAGCCAAGCACATTGTACACGGTCGTGAAAGGCACATATGCTCAGCAGTGGCAGCAGCAGAGTCGGAAAAACACTTGGGAAGAAATACTTTCTCAGCCTCAGCTCCGGAGTGAAGCACAGCAGGAAAGAAATACAGAACAGTTACATGGGTTGTATCCTTGCTATGCCTCTTCTGCAGACAATTTTGGTCTTCCAGAACAGCACCCAACTATCCAGTAACAGTTGTATGTTCTTAGTGGCAAAAATAGAAAACTCTGTCAAGAGTTCACACTTTCGTGCTCTAATTGAGAATGACTGTCATCTGCTTTATTTATTGCATGATGTGTAATCTTTCTGGTTTCTGGTTAGTTGGTAACACAGCCCTTTGACTGGCAAGACAGAAGATTGTCATGTTTTGAACATAATTATTAGAGTAGGCAAGTATTTCAGAAAATAAAAGAATACAGCAGCTTAGAACATCAACTACACCTCCATGTGGGCACTTGTGGCCTAATCTTTATATAGTTGTGACCTTCACATACCAGAGCACCTTAAACCCATGTCAAGTTTTTGTCATGAGTACAATTTATCAAATCTATGTAAAGGACACCTCAATTTTTAAAACAGGGTTCAGGTGCTAGACGGACAAATAGATATAAGGAGGGGGGGGATCAGGCTTTCTCACTCATCTCAGGGTTAGATAAGGCATTAATTTATACAGTAATACTTGAAATGTTTAGGATTTTTCCCCCTCTCTTTTGTTACATTTCATTTAAAAATCTGGAATAATTTCAAGCAGTAAAAAACCCCTTGTTCTTGTGCCTGTACTTGTACTGATGTTCCACAAATGCACTCTTTTCAAATTTCTGGCACAGGATTCAAATCTACTCTTTTCTGCTGTCCACAGGTCATATGTAGGGCTGCTGACAAAATTATTTTTTTCTCAATCCACCACCTTAAGCACATGGTGTTTTAAACTGTGGACATCAGTCAAAGTGTAATAATTATAAAATCAGATCTCCAAAGGTTTATCAAAGACTGTATCCAAGTATCTCTTTCTCTTACTTTAAGTGTGATTATCTTGAGGTAACATTTCCTTTGAAGATGATTATCAAAGTCCGTTTTTGTTCTTTTGTAGATGCAGAACATATCTTTCCCTTAGGAGAAATGAGATTGCCAGCTTACGTCCTTTAATGGTGTTTAAACTGAAAAGCAGTGAGGTTACTATGAAATGATCCACCTCCTTTGCATCTTAACCCTGGGGTGGCTTAGTCTCTATTTTCTGTTTAAAGTTCTGCTCAACCCCTCTCCACTCCACACCTCACTCTCTTCCACCACCTCCCTGTTTGTAAGAGCAACACAGTGTAACTCTTCTTCCCATGTCTGGCTGCTTTTAAACTTGGCCCACGCTGGGTGCAGCGCTTGAAGTGAGCTTTACAAAATTATTTTAAAGTGAGCCGGGGTGGTTGCCACAGCAACCCACCCTGAGTGAAATCGAGGCTATAGATTAATCTACCCCACAAGATTATTCAACAGTAATGTATTTTTTCTTCATTCATTCAGCATATTCCCTCAATCCTTATGCTTTCATAATGAACAAAAAGACATAAACTCTGATAATTTCAAAGATAATAGGATATATATTCCAGGAGCACAATTTAAAAACTTTGTAAACCACTGCAAAGAGATGACATGTTATATGATTCTTTGCAAAATCATTTAAAGGAAAAAAAAAATTAAAAAAAAAATCTGCAAGGTAGGCACAGCTGACATATTAACTTTAAATAAAATTGCATGCCATTACTAAAATGGTGTTATACACATCAAGCAATGTTTACAGAAAGCCTTTGTCATAGGAGTAACTGCAAGCACATAACACAGTAGAGTTTTGCTCTCCAGGTTTTGCTTTTAACATAAATCTCAAAATAATAAATTGTGCTTTGCAATATTAAATGTAATAAATATTAAACACTCACCATGTACACCCTCTTTATTGTCAAAATCATCCACCTCCAATGCTTTACTTAGTCTTTCCCATAGTAGTTACTTCACAGTTTACAATTCTTGTTCGGCACCTTGGATGTTTAAAAGCACAAAAGTAGCGTATTATTAAAATGCAAACTTACAGTACTTAAATATATTTAAGGACATTTATGAAACAATTTCTATAAAAAGAATATGAGTCTTTACTGATGTGCACTTAGGTCTGAGTTACTGGTAAGTAACATTTGACATTTTCAGAAGCTGTTATAAACTCCATCTGAATCCTACCTTAGGGATGCTACACTGTCAATAAAATTACAAAACTATTGATCGCAGGCTGTACTCATCCTCCCGTTGGTATTTATGCTTTTACATGCATTTTGGAAAATGCAGACGTCTCGTTGTTTAATAAATGCTTGTTTAAAAGTCCAGGCAAAATTATAAACTTAAAGCTTGGCATATTAATTTCTTCCTTCTTTTAAGGGCACTTGTATGTGGTACCAACACCCAGGCACGCATCTCCTCGGGTCTGTCTCGAGGAAGGCTACACCGGGTAGCACTGGGAGAACCTTTTTTACCCCAAATGCTCATTTTTCTCTTCATCTGTGGCTGTGGAGAGGGGTCCGCACTAGAACGACTTGGTCTGGAGGGGCCTTTGCCTCTGTCCCGACTCCTCGCACTTGGTCATACATCTTTGCCCGGAGCCTCTCTTTATTTATTTATCGACTCATTATTTCTAGGGGCCGGGGCGTCCCTCCGCGTGCGGTGGCAGAGGAGGCACCGCAGGGGCAGGTACAACACCGGCTATCCGCCCCATCTCCTCAGACACCGCTGCCCGAGAGTCGGGTGTCCCCGGGCAGCCGTGAGGGGCAGGGGGCTACCGGGGTCCTCGGAGTCTCTTCGGCGGTGCCGGGTGCTGCGGTGGCCGCCGCGCCCTCCTCCTCCCCATTTGGCGGGGGCGGTGCGGGGGGCGGTGTAAGGCCGAGGGACGCCGGAGCGAGCGGTCCGGGGGAGAGAGGAGAGCGGGAGCGGTGGCTGTCCTACTGCGGCTGGGGAGAGGCAGCCAGAGCCTCCGAGAGGCCGTGGCTGTTTGGCACGACGGGCATAGAGAAGGGTTGGGAAGTTCTGACCAAAGGCTGGCTCTGGGGCAGACTGGAAGCAGAAACCTGCTCAGCGTGCCCCCGCAGAACTGCCCCCATCGAGCCTTTACCCACCGCTTCGACCTTTGGAACGACCTGTGGGTGTCACTGGAATGGGAGGCCGAAGCACAGCTCTGCAGTGCCAGCGGGTTGTCAGCTCAGGGCCGGGAGCAGAGGCTTCTGCCCCTCAGTCCCGGGAGGATGCGTGGCGAGCCAGGGTGCAGGGTCTGCAGGGAGGGCTGACTGCCCCAGCATGTAGGACCAGCTCCAGCAGCACATGTCAGCGCCGGGAAGAGCCGACTGATGGGTGTCCAGCAGGCCGGCGTTGCAGCCGTGAAGTGAGGGGTGTAGCAACGCCTGGAAAGGCATCACAATTCTGTTCAGGACTTGATGGAGGGCTTGGAGGTCAGATAATCTGAGGCATTATCTGTAACTTTCCAGCCTTTTTGAAAATTTTTTTTTTCAATTCCCCCCCCTCTTTTTTTTTTTTTTTTTTTTTTTTTTAAGAGATTTTTAGTCCTCCCTTGCCGATATTTTCAAGGGCCTTTGCAGGGAAGAGATTGATTGTAGAGGGAAAAAGGCTGCCAAATGCGCTAAGTTACCAATGAAAAGGGTGTTTGTTTATTTTGCTAAATTGATCCAGTTCTAGTAATCTGAAGAGCTTCATTGTTACCAAAGGCAGTTTCTGAAACTGTACATTGCAAGTTGATATTGTTCTTTAAATATCTCACAAACAGCTGCCCAGATATTATTTTTAGCCAAGTTTTTTTTGGCTGTTTTTTTTTTTTTTTTAATATTTCTTTTTAAACAGTTTTCAAACTAGAGATAGGAGGTAACTTCTTCATAGTCAAATATGCTTTCTTTCAAAGATTAAGTACTACTAAAATTGTCCTAAAGCATGTAAAAATAGTATTTATTACTTTGTGAATGACAATGCAGACTAATATTAGAATCAGATCTAAGCCTAGTGATAACCACTTTTTGCCACACATGTATTTTAGAAATAGGTAACAATTTGTTTTTGTTTGTTTGTTTGTTTGCCTTTTTAATGTGACTGAAATTGCACAATAGCTGTTAACTTGAGGAAAGAAATGTTGAATCTTGTGCTTAGTGTGGAACACAGATGCTGCAGAGCTCATATGTATGTCCAAAGTTCCCTGAAGCTTATTGAAATCCAGTGTATTCTGGCAGGTTCAGATGAGATGCTGAAATGGAAGCTTGACCCTATGTCAGTGGCCACCTAGACCTTTTTTTTGCCTCAGCACTAATCTGAGTATGCTGTAACTCCAGTTCCTTTACCAGCCACTGTCTCTCTGTAAGTCATTCAAATATCCTTATCATCCTATAGCAACGTTCCACCAAATGTATATAGTTTACATATACACTTAGATATTTTAGGGATATAACACTTGTAGTCAGTGATCAGTCTTAAGTGTACCTAAAAGAAGAATTCAACCGAGTAACCTCTCCTCTGTTGAGATTTAGGGACTCCAAAAATATGAGTCCAGACTTGAGTGAAAAAAATGCATCAAAGGTTTTGAAGTTTTTCAGTGCTAGTCAGAAATTGAAAGGTAAAACTTTAGTCTCAGATAAACTCAAAAGCTCAGTAACTAGTTTCAATTCTACTCCTCTTCCCCAATCTCTTCTGACATAAAGTTAATTAAGTAAAATTTCAAGCTAAATGGGCTTTTCTTCCCTATGCAAAAATATAAAAATAGATCAAATATGGGTTTAAAGTGGAAATTTGGAATCAGTTCCCCATCTTAATAGGGTTTAAGTACAGGAATATGTTTGAAGAATAATTTTGGAAATGTTGTCATTTTCATGAACTGCTGTTCATCAGTCTGAAAATTCTGCATCTTCATATGTCTCAGAAGCATCACAATTTTTTTTGAAAAGGAAGACATTTGGTGGAATTGTCATTTACTGTATGATTCAATGCAACCATGATTAAAGTCTACCTAGATTATTAAACAGCCTTTGCCCAAGAAATACAGTATCTTTATTATTCAATTCAGTTGCTAATACAGAAGAACTATCTTTCACAGCCTTTAAAGTTGATGCAGACTAAGATAAATTTATATTTAATTGTTAATTTATGCAGCTTTAGAAGTTCTAAACCTCACCATTGGCTGGGTTCTGGCTAATTCCGGCTAGTGCAGTTCCTCCTACATATCTCCAAGAGGAAAGGCTCACAGAAATTGTTTCAAAATTAGTATTTAAGTAAGGACCACCCTTCTTATTCCTGCTACCACGTTTATTTGTCCGTGTGATTGCCCTTCTTTGAATAGGAAGAATCTCCTCGTGATTCCCTTTAATTTTGTGAAAACTGGGGGGTGAGGGGAGGAGAGGGGAAAGATTTTTTTAGGCTGTGCATTCCTTCTCATTTCCAGAAATGGAATTGCCTGACTAAGGTATTGTGATATTTTCAGATATTTTGCCAAAAAAATTCGCAACTCAAAACAAAAAGTATGATTGCACTCCCCTGCTAATTGTGTGACACTTAAGCTTTTGTCTATCTTGCACTGTACGATGATGCGATACAGAAGCAGACAGACATAGATGGCCAGAAAAGGCTTAATTAAGTATTCTGCAGCTGCTACAAATTAGATCAGCATCTGCATCTGTGTAGACAATGAAATTCACGGTAATTTTGAGGGCCAAGCAAAGTAGAGGTTTGTTTTGGATAGACTCCTAGCCACAATTCAAACAAAATTCAAAATCAAACAAAAAAAAAGAAAAAAAAAGATTGGTCAACTTTGTCTTCTGTTGCTGAAAGCCGCTATGGTTTCCTATTCCAGCTATAAATACATATTCCAATGTAGCACATGAAAGGCAGCTGTTTTGTTATTCCCATCTTTCTCCCCCCGCCCTAGAAAACAATTCTCAGTTTTCCAGACTAGACTTTGCACTATATTTTAGATAAGCACTCAGCTCTTTTGCTGTTTCTCTTATAATTTTCCTCTATTTCAGATTTCATACCACTTTCTGGAATAAAAGAATAAATTATGCATAAATTTTAAATGGGCAATGATCTGACCTGTTCTAACAGAGTATGCAATATGATATTTGCAGCATAATTTGAATATAGAAGACAATAGCAACAGATTAATACATGGAATGAGGAGATGAAGGTATTGCTGGCAAACTGCTTTATGCAGCTATGCTTTCATGCAGATGTCAAGAACTAATAGGCTATTCTTTGGACATTTTAAGCAAATGAACTGTTTTAGGTGTTTGCAAACTCTTTGGTACTAAATTCATGGTTTTGTTTTGCATTTGAACAGTTCCAAACACAAGTGTTGATCCATAAATGCGTCTTCAAAGTGCTGCTGTAATACTAATATCCCTGTTATAAAAACAATAATTAATGTAAAATTTTTATTAGATATTTTGGTAAGGCCTTTTGATGATTAAAAGCTCTTCTTGATAAGTGAAGAAGACCTTGTAACCTCTGTGGCCATAAAATGTGATTGCACAATGGCTGGGTCAGCATTTAGATGTGATTGTGCCACTTACTGTTTATCTTCCGTGAGCCTCTGTCTGTGGTGTCATTCGTTATAACTCTTCCCAGGGAAGCACTTTAAAATGTGGGTATTACTGAGGTTACAAGGAAACGAAGCCTCAGCTCATGTTTGGATATGAACTTTGTTTTGGATGTATTTTGTCTGTCATATGATCTATGAACTTATACAAGTGTCTTTCTACAGCTGCTGTATGATGCAGACAGATTTAAGTTCCCATTTTTGGTCTGTTATGTTCTGCAAGTCTGCACCAATCAGACCAGCAAGATCCAATTTCAGCAATGACTTTACAGATAGCTACTCTGACATCATTAAAGGAGAAGAAACCTAATTACTAAATTGAAGAAGTTCCTGCAATTTGGCATTATTATTTTAGTCAGGCAACTAAAAACTATACAGAGACAATGTCAGGGTTTTTTTGTGTCAGTTATCTCCATCCAGTTATGTATTGAAACTTCTCAAATTAACTTAATATGTTGGTACTCTCTTTAGTTTTAAACAAAGTTTTCTCATACAAATTACAAATTATGGTGGCACTAGTGTTTGTCTTTACATTTTAGATCTGCAGCAGTCAAAAGATTTGTGCAGTAAAGTCTTTTTATCTCTGGATGTGACTTGATCATTCTCTTGGTTGTAGCTCAGATAAAGGAGCAAGAGCTGGGGAATAGGTACATCTTTGGAAAGGGGTTAGGAAATTTTCTAGTTCTTAAGTGAGATCAAAGGGTGTTTTTGGGGTCTAGATATTTACTTAGGAGAAGATGAGGCAAAAAATATGTTGGCAGAAATAATTTAAGAGGACTGTTGCTAGTAGGCGTAGACAGGTTAAGAATTTTTTGATTAAAGTGAGATTCAACGAGGAGTTCTTACATCCCTTTTGCAGATTATACCCAGCAGTTTAGAAGTTATTTAAAGAATATTTTCTCCCAGGAACAAAGGAACCAAGTACTTCTTGCCCTAAGTGTGAGCTGGTTCTCTTATATTTCTGAGGAAGGATATAACCCAAAATCTCATTTCAGTGAGATTATGGTGGAGTATTGAATGTCTAATGAACTAATTTAGTGCACAAACTCCTAATTAAATGGACAGTGATATTTTTCCAAGAGTAAGAACTATCTCCTGGTGTACAAGTAGATTATTTCACAGTCTCTTCTATTTTTCTCAACATTAGTATATTCTTCTTTTATAATTATTGCGCACTATACTAATTTGTTATTACCAAGCATTCTTTCTACAATAATTTCAAATTCAGAAGATGGAGTAATATTAGGGAAAGGGCTACTTGCATATAGTTTTACTGGATACAGAGTATCCTGCCTCCACTTTAGAAAGCAAAGAAAAAGAATGAATGGTGCAGATATTTATAGCACAAAGTATAGGAAGTATCCATTTTGTATACTTTTGTATTGTAATTGGTATAGTAATAAAAGAAAGTAGAGGGAGTTGAAAGTGATTGGGGAAAGCTTTTTTGTTTAAAAAACCCAATTGATACAGAAGACAAAACACAGCAGGGTGTTCTCTTTTGTTTTGCAGGGTTAATCCTTAGCAGCTGCATAGCATACTATTCAGTTTTTAATTTTTCAGATGATTGTATGTTCAGGGTACAGTGCATTAGCTACATTAACATTAGATTGAACTTCATATTATTCATATGCTATAAGCCAAACTTTTAAGTATATGTGTAGAACTAGTAATGCTATATTTAATGCTATATATGTATATTTTTAATGCTATATATGTATATTTATAATGCTACATATATATAAAAAGCTGTAATTGCTGTTTCATTCACTCTCTGTATTATTTTATTATTTTTTTAATTATTATTATCTGTGCATATATTTTTACATGTTTCCACCAAACTCCTAAGCTCAAATGTAGATGTTTATTTTTTGTAAGCTGTATGTATTGAATCTGATTTAGAATCCAGTGCCTTTAGAGCTATTCATAGAATGCACTGTTGCTTTTGTCTTTATTGAAAATTTCTTAAATGGTGCTTTCAGAGCTTGCCTTGTAATAACAGCTTATAATATAAAACTAGTTTCTTTCAAAGGAACATACCCCATATCTGACTTGTGCAATAAATTGTCAGTATGTTAATTGGAGAAGATAACTCCATTAACAGTTTTTGTACAAGTAGACTGTGTGACAAGGGGTATATGGTGAGACCTGTGATTCTTACCTGGTTTATAGTGAATGCATAGTGGGACAGCATTTTTGAAGTGGGGTAGGAGGGAGAAGATGTGAGCAGTCATGAGGAGTGGTATGTGAATGCTGGGATGTCTCCATTTGGGAATGGGCCACAGTGGAGTGCAGGGCTGGGGAGCAGGTGCAGCCACCATGCATCCTTTTGCAGCCACCATGACAGCTCAGGGGCTTTTAAGCCCCAGGAAAGACAGTGGCTCCATGGTTGCCAGCACACTGGCAACTGGTGGAGAATTCTCCACTGCTTCCTAATGTGATCTGATCCTTTGATTTCCAGAGTGACCAACTCAGACTAATAACGAATGAATTTGTGAACAAAAACATTACTTAATAAAAGTTCATGAAGAAAGTTATATGTATTTTGTAGCATAAGATTTTGCTTAGTGTACCAAGGAGAAAATAATTACAAATTTAAACTGTAAATATATTTTCTTTTATATACATATATATACACACATATATATATATTTATATGTACAAACATACACTTCATATACACAGGTATATATGCACATACATTTTCTAATAGAAATATAAAATGGAAAATTTGCACGTTTTAAATGCTCTTGTACGAAGCAGTAATTAAGACAATTCCTACTTCCCCCCCCCCCCCCA